>CABHPP010130794.1:21292-45752 GCA_902168425.1 Peromyscus attwateri | reverse complement strand
TAAAAATGGCAATCTTACCAAAAGCAATCTACAGATTCAATGCAATCCCCATCAAAATACCAACACATTTCTTCACAGACCTGGAAAGAATAATACTCAACTTCATATGAAAAAACAAAAAACCCAGGATAGCCAAAAGAATCCTGTACAATAAAACAACCTCTGGAGGCATCACGATCCCTGCCTTCAAGCCCTACTATAGAGCTACAGTAATAAAAAATAGCTTGGTACTGGCATAAAAACTGACATGTGGACCAATGGGATCGAATTGAAGACCCTGACATTAATCCGCACACCTATGAACATATAATTTTTGACAAAGAAGCCAAAAGTGTACAATGGAAAAAAGAAAGCATCTTCAACAAATGGTGCTGGCATAATTGGATATCAATGTGTAGAAGGCTGCGAATAGATCCATATCTGTCACCGTGCACAAAACTTAAGTCCAAGTGGATCAAAGACCTCAACATAAATCCAGCTACTCTGAACCTGCTAGAAGATAAAGTAGGAAGTAGTCTTGAACGCATTGGCATAGGATATCACTTCCTATATATAACACCAGTAGCTCAGACACTGAGACAAACAATCAATCAATGGGACCTCTTGAAACTGAAAAGCTTTTGTAGAGCAAAGGATATGGTCAACAAAGCAAAGCTACAGCCCACAGAATGGGAAAAGTTCTTCAACAACCCCACATCTGACAGAGGACTGATATCCAGAATATATAAGGAACTCAAGAAATTAGACATCAAAATGCCCAACAGTCCAATTAAGAAATGGGCTATAGAACTAAACAGAGAATTCTCAACAGAGGAAACTCAAATGGCTGAAAGACATTTTTGCTCAACATCCCTAATTATCAGGGAAATGCAAATTAAAACAACTCTGAGATTTTCTTTATTATCATCACCTCTGCATCTACTTCAGATTCATTCCAAGGGATGAATGTTTATGGGAACAGGGTAATATTCTTAGACTTTAAGCAGAACACGTGTCTGACTAGTGTTTCACAAATGTATCTGAACAGAAAATTTACCAAGTTGTCTTGAAATTAGGGAATGAGTGCATTAGTGTTTGGTTTTAGATCACCATGCATGAAAACAACACCTGTACTCTGACTTTGATCCAAAGCAAAACCTAATGCTAGACTTGTGTGCAATCTTAAGAAGGAGCATGGAGATAAGGAGATTCTTAGGTTTGGGGATGTGCTACAAGGGAGCCACTTTGTAAGAACTAATTGTTTAATACATTGAACTCTCCAGACCATCTACGAAGAAGCTACTTAGAATTGTCTTTTAGGTGAAGTTGGCAAGGAAAAGAATCAACTCAAGGAAGCCAGTTGAACAGTCATTCCGTTGCACAACAAAACACTGTTCTTGCCCAGCTCTGTGTTGATGCTTGGTAATATTCAAACATGCAGCCTCACCCCTGGGGTCAGAAGCACAGGTTTGAGCAAAGGTTGCTGGGAAATGTTCTGTTGCTTTATTTTGCTGTCCAGATGCCACGTAGAATTAGTCATCACAACACCAGCTAACGAAACATGAGAAGGGGGGGTGGGACTCATGTAAGACATGACATATAATAAATTCAGTAATTATATACTTCAAATAATTAAAATGATCTGTTTTCAGAAAAATAGTAAGTAAATCATAGCATGTCTTTAAAAACATAAAATCAAGTAGTATCCAGTATTCACAGGAATTGGTTGAAAACTTTAAATATTTGTAAATTCAGTAATGACACAATTTATTGCAAGTATTTTTCCAGTGGCAATTTCAATAAACTGTTTGCTGTAGTTTCTGTATTTGGATGGCTTTACATCCCCTGACTTGTGTCTCCATGTGAAGATTGAGAAGTAATTCCCATCTTTTCACTGGTTGAAAAGAACAAATAGTAATTGGGGATGGTTTTGTGATGGATGGATGAACTTCATCTCCCTGAAGCCCTGCATCACTTGTATCCATTTGTTTTCTGCAGCATGCTTGACTGTCACTTCCATGCCCCCAACTTGCTTCACCACCCTCCTCTGTGTTTGCTTTCTCTCAACTGATTGCTGAGAAGGAAGCAGCTGGTATTTTCAATTCTAACCATGGTTTTTCAGTGCTAACCTCAGGTTCAGACTACAGATCTGTCACTGGTTGCTTTATTCTGTTTCTCTGGAAAATTACATTGTAACTACTGCTGCTATTTTTAAACTGTTGAAAGCTTAATATTATTTCTTATTGCTATGAGAAAGTAGTAGATAAAACAATTAATTGACATTAGCACAAAGAGCACTTATCTTGCTGGGTTTATAAAATGTTCTTAATTAAATTAATATATATTTGAAATAAAAACATCTAACAAGTCTTTACTGCAAAACAATAACATGATAGACAGATGTAAGAAGCCTGAGAGAGAAATTGTGGTGTTAATACAATTTGCTGTGTGGTTTCAGGGATAAGGATCACTTTTCAGAAAATTGAAACCTTGTTTTGAGAGAATTTATTCACCATGTTAAGAATTATGGCAAATTAAGTTAATAAGTTTTATGTGATATGGAGATGGCTCAGCAGTTCATAGCTTGTTAAGTAAGTACAAGGACTTGAGTCTGAATCCCCAGAAAAGCATGTAAAGTGCCAGGTGGGCTTAGTGGGCTGCTGTGGTTGGGAAGTGGTGATAGCAGGTCATTGGAATGACCTGCTTCACAAGACAACTTCATTGGAGAGATCTGTGCATGATCAAGAGACCCTGCCTCAGTGAATAAGGTGAAGAACATAGAAAATAATTCCTGGTGTGTCCCATGCATATGTACTCACATCTGCATAACCATGCATAAATACATACACAAAAACACATGAAAAGTAGACAAAATAAGAAATCATAAAGGTTATATTTCCTTGTCATCCAGAAGAGAAATTGCTGTCATCACCTCCATATACAAAGTTACTCTGAACCAGATTTCCTGGCTCCTTATAGTGGGATTTATACATTTTCCCAAAGAATCAGTCCAATGGCACAGTCAGATGCAAGCATAGTGAGCCAACTACACGTTCCTTGTTATAAACCTCTGTCATATATCATATCCTTAGTTAGCAACATAATTCCAATGCATTTGATTATCAGGGAACTAAACCCTTGTCTTAGTTTTCTAAACTTATCACAGGTCAAGTGGATCACAAATGTAGAAATTGATTTTCTTATGGTTCTGAAGTCTGGAAGTCTAAAATCAAGGTACCAGCAAGTATGAGTTTTGAAGCCTTTATCCTTGAGTAGTAAATGATGCCTCTTTATATAGATACTCACCTATGCATGCATCCCTAGCCTCTGTATTATATCTAATGAGGACACTGGGTCTCCTGGGAGTCCTGATATATTCAATATACTGTTTAGAGTAAGCAGAAAAGTACTCATCTGAGACTGAGGGTGTGTTTCCATGTATGCGTGTTTCTGTGTTTCTGTGTGTGTGTGTGTGTGTGTGCTCATATGTGTATGAGTCTAGGTGTGTGTGTGTGTGTGTGTGTGTGTGTGTGTGTGTGTGTGTGTGCTTGCTCATATATGTATGAGTTTAGGTGTATGTGTGTTTGTATGTGTGAATATCTGTGTCTGTATGTCTGTGTCTCTGTGTGTTGCTATGTATGTGTGTGTGCATGTGTGCATGCATGAGTATATGTGTGTGTGCAAGTGTGTGTGTGTGTCAATTTGTGAGTGTATGTGTGTGCATTTTTGTGTTTGTGTGTGAATATGATGTGTGTGTGTGTGTGTGTTTGAGGTGGAGGATTTTGGGATTTGAGAGAACAATTTACTTGAAGTTAGGGACACACAAGTTTGGAAATTTACACTTTTTTCTTTCTTTATTTCCTTCCTATTCATGCTTGTCTCTACTCTTTCCACCCAATTTGCCTCCCTGCGTTCATTCTTCCAACTTCCATTTCCTTCCTTTTCAGCACTACATACGCTCTGTAGAATTTGTAATAATGGTTACTGAGAGAGGTATGAAGCTACACCAAGTAAAACTAAAGGCAAGATGATTGATTGCAGGTGGGGTGGGGCGTGATTTTTTTTTATCCAATTATTATCACATTTAATTGTCTTCAAATTTAGAATGCTGACTAACCAAATGTGAATGCCATAGTGGGGCTTTCTTAAATGAAACTGTCTTCAAATTTTGTGTTTTTCACAAATCCAATTACTTGATTATAGAATGGTAAAACATTAGGCTATCTTAGAAATGGAGTCAAGGTGTCTTAGCAAAGTACTTTCACAATGATATTCAACACAGAAAAGCAGAGGTTTTGAGAAGAATTGACATAGTTTTGGCATTTTTCCCTCCGGAACTGATTTAGCAGAGACTTTAGGTGTGTGGTGTTCAGTGTTGCTATGAACACAAGTTACAACCAGAAAGCACAAAGTTAAAATTAAAATTTTTTATATGGAATTGAGCAATCTGTTCATAGATTTAGCAATGAGATGAGAGTATAGAAATGTCTACAGATTTTCTGTCAAAATTGGCTCCAAGCATATAAACAGACAAGAAGACATCAATTACAGACATGGCATTGGAAAGTAATTTCCTATAGGATGATAAAACAATAAAAATTCTAGGCATTTGTCATTTAGAGACAATTTGCTGTAAGATATGTGAATGAGAGAAATCAGATAAAACAATGTTTGTGAAAAAATTTACCCCACCATGAAGAAAAATCATTTCATGTTATTTATTTTGAGAGATGAAAACAGAAACATTTTTGGCAGTTAGTTTGTTTTTGTTTTCGTTTTTTGTTTTTTTTTTTTTTTTGGTGGAATTGAAGGAAACAATACTTATGGAAAAAAGAGCAGCTGATTCCAAAACTGTGATTCTTCGAGAATGAACCAGAGGGAGGGGATCACGACTTCTGAGTGAAACCACAGATCCTAGCAGGACAACCCAAAAGATGTGTCAACATGAAAGGTGAAGGACAATGATGACCACACTCACGGGCACAAGAGACATAATAGTTAGAGGACAGCAGCTGGCAAAGTCAGCCAGAAAAAAACAATTCAGGGAATTTTAAGAGTGGACTTGGGCTGGGTAACTGATATATTTTCATATGATAACACTTACCATCATGTTAAAGATGTGTATTTATTTATCTATCTATCTATCTATTTATTTATTTATTTATTGGTATGTCTGCATGTACATATCTGTGTGGGTGCATCTGTATGAGGTAGTCAGACTAGGGTGTCACGTATCCTGTATTATCACTCATATCCTGTTCCAGTTTCCTTTCTGTTATCCTGATACACTTTGACTAATAACCCAGGGAAGGGAATACTTTCTTTCATCTCACACCTCTAGGTCATACTCCACCACAGGGCAGGAACTCAGAGGCAGAAACCATGGAGGAATACTACTTGCTGGCTTGCACTCTGGCTTGCTCCCAGGCTCACACTTAGCTATCTTTCTAACACAGTGCAGGAACACCTGCCTAGGCATGGGCTCACTGGAAGTAGCCTGGGATCTCCTGCACCAATTAATAATCAAGACAAATCAATTCCATACAGCCATAACTGCAGGTCAATATGACCTGTGAAGTTCCTTACTTGAGACTCCCTTCTCCTGTGACTCAAGCTTGTCATGTTGACTGATAAAGCTAACACTAACTAGGATACCAGCTATTCCTTTGAGGTAGAGTCTCCTCATAAACATGGGGCATGAAATTCCATGAGGCTGGAAGCCAAGGTTCAGCAATGCTCTTGCCCCAAACTCTATCAAAACTTGGGATATAGGCCTTAGTGGGGAAGGCTAGCTTGACATGTGGGTGGTGTGATCCATGACCAGTTATGTGTCATGTCAGGTACCTAGAGAGCTGGCACTGGATCTCTTCCTATTGTGTAGGGGAAAACATAATTAAATAGACTATGCTCGTGCTTCAAAGACCAAACTCCAGCTTGAAGATTCACAGAAAGGATCCCTAAGAACCAAGAAGCTATTGTATTGTGACTAGGATTTGTTATAGAGGAAAGACAGAGATCAAAACTATCAAAGGACAAAGACTTATGAGACAATTTCCAGGAGAAACCAAGAGTCAACTTCTACATATGCCTGCCTCAGTGGAGTTTCACAGGGATTGGCTTTACTCACCCAGCCAAAGTATGTGATAACACATAGACAATGATGCCATCCAGGGAAAGTCATTTAAATCTTGGCATCCAAGGCTTTATTTGAGGGCTAGTCACATAGACATGCAGCATCCACAAGACTGACCTCAGCTGATCAAAACCAGTGTTCATCCTCACAGGGAAAGCTGGTTAGTATTCATTGAATATCACACTGTTAGGATAAGTTCATGTCAAAGTAGTACAACACATCTAGCCTCAGGTATTCTCGGGTAGAACATTGCTTGTGAATTATTGAATCAGTGGTAGCCAGAGAGGGTGATTTCTACCCTAAACAAAACACTGCCCAGAAGTGTTTTTGAGGATGTTGATGCAGTTTATTGTTGCTTTAACGATAATGAAAAGAGTGTCCTGTGAATTATTCCAGAGTATACAGTCACTATGCATGCGTGTGTGTGTGTGTGTGTGTGTGTGTGTGTGGTGGGGGGTGTGAGTGGGAGTGGGTGGATGGATGGATAGGTACTCTTTAATGCTTACTCACAAAATCTCTAGTCCACTGTTCCTATTTTATTACAGTTTATAAAAGATTTGTTTTACTTTTAATTATGTGTATTGTGTGGGTTTGTGCATGTGAGAGAAGGTGTCCATGTAGGGCAGAAAATAAATTATGAAGATTCTATAAATATTCCATCATTTTGATGATTATTTTAGTATTTGTTTATACACTTATGTACTTAGTTTTACCATCTGAGATAAATTAATTCTTCTTTAACTTTTGGGTAATGAATTATTAATTCTATGCCAGGTCCAACTAGGGACATCTTGATCACATTATGATCATATTATCATTGTATTTATGGAAAAAAAACAGAGGAAATAAAGTGTCATTGGAACTGGATAAGTGAAGACTAATGTTGTGGTTAACATTGGTTGTCAACTTGGATGGATCTGAAATCAGCTGACAGACATACCTCTGGGCAGGTCTGTAAAGGAATTTGCTGAATGGATTTACTGAAGGGGAGCACCTCCTTAGAGTGTAGGGCACTTCTGGAAGTGATCAACATAGGTGGAGGTTTGAAAGAAAAGGTGTTATCTCTTGTGCCTGTCCTCACCTTCTGTGGCGAGTACATTCATTCTGTGGATGTTCTATTGCTGCCATCCTTTGCTTATATCACAACCCAGCTTCTTCCAAAGTGAACTGAATACCAGCTGCTCTCTAGTAATTCTCCAAGCCCTCAGCCACTAAACTGTGATTGCTGAGACTTCTAGCTTTATGAACTGAGCAGCTGTCAAATTCTCAACCTTTCCAGTGTGAAGAAAGCTACTGTTGGACTACCCAGCATGCATTATGAAAACCAATCTAATAAATACCATCTCAATATATATTAATATATATTATATTACATATATTATGTATTAATACTCATTATATATTATGTATATATTAACATAGATATATTCATTCTATTTCTTTTCTTCCTCTAGAGAACACTGACAGATACAGCTAGATATTATTAATAGTAGTAATTTGTTTTCACTAAACAAAGACAATGTTATGATCACTCATGAGGACATTGCAGGCCGGTTTCCCATCACACTTATAACCAATATTTGAGCTCAATTAAGCACAGAGTTGCATCTGTTTGCATCTGTTTCTTAAAGCAATTCTGACTTGCACCAGCCTGTGTTACATGCACTGCTTATGACTTATCCATATTTTCTGAGGCCTTACCACTGCAGAACATAGTAAGCCTAGCTGTCACTCCTTTTGCGGCCTTCTATAGCTCCCAACCCTCTTCTCTCACAGCTTGCCAGAAGAGCTCAAAAATTATTTCCTGGAAAAAGACAACAAACAATTACAGACAAAAATAATATACAAAAATCTTAATTTGGGTGTCCCTTATTTGAGATAACATTAAAGTGTGTATTTACACCACTTTCCATAGTTCCCCAGGCAGGATTATTTTCCTAGTAGTAACTGGTAGGTAAGTCACCTCATTAGTATCTATCCTTCCTTGTCTGATTTCCTCAGAACCCTGTAGTGTTTCTCAAGATCTTTTGTGTCCCTGTTGGCATAAACTGTCAGGAAGAAAACATGCAGACCCAGAAGTCAACTTGGATAATCTCTTCTGAATATAGGGAGGGAGTCATTTAATCTATTCTGCAATGAATTAAAAAATATATACTTGCAACAACAGTTTTGGTCATCATGCTTTTCAGTTGGAAGAACTAGATAGCAAGTTAGAGGTCAAAATCACAATGATCAATATGCAGACTGGGAAACACACAGAACAACGCATTGTTAAGTATTTTTTTTAGAAATTTTTTATTCATTTTACATACCAATCACAGATCCCCCTCTTCCCTCCTCCTGCCCCTCCAGCCTTCTCCCCCAACCCATCCCCATCCTCTCCTACAAGAAGGTAAGGCCTCCCATGGGGAGTCAGCAGATCTTGGCAAATTCAGTAGAGGGAGGTCAAAGCCCCCTCCCTGCCTAAGTATTTTTTATAATAAAAGACTGCTTGAGAATTGTAAAATTATTGTTAAAGAACAGAGAGTTTAAGATTATATCTTAAAGAGCATTCAGATGCACTATACACAACATATTAATATTTTACACAGAATGAAGGCATTAGTTCCATCATAGTCAATGTATTATGCAAAAACTTACTATTATCAGACAATAGATGTGGCAATACTCACTAATTCACATCTCTCTATTTTTCATCTTTAACGATGGCACTATCATTATCTATGGGAACAAAATTTGTATAATCTACCTACTAGTGAGACTGAATGATACTGGTCTTTCCGTGATTGTATTATTGAATAAACATAATGATTGATAGGTCCATCTCTTTCAAATATTTCATTTTGTATGTGTACCACATTTTTGTACTCATGACTCAGTTGATGGTAACATAATTTGTTACTAATTTAAATCTATTAGTGTTAGTCTAAGTATAGGGTCTGATAGGAATTTACATACTGGTTGTTCGTTTGGAAGTCTGTCCAGGAATGGGACTACAGAATCAAACAATAAGTCCATGCTACATTTGCTAAAGAACTTATAAATTGTAGTAATTTAAATTTCTGATAGTGGATAAGCATTACTTTTCCCACATACTCATTAGAACTCTCTCTCTCTTTGTTGTAGTTTTTGGTAATAATAATTATTATTTGATTTGTATGAGGAATGGTTGTGTTTTTGATGATTATTTCAACAACCCTAGTGATGTCGACCATTTTTTTTCTGTTGGTCAATGATATGTCTACAGAAAATTACATTTTGGTGTATACCACATTTAAAATTTTTATTTTAATGTGTGTGTGTGTGTGTGTGTGTGTGTGTGTGTGTGTGAGAGAGAGAGAGAGAGAGAGAGAGAGAGAGAGAGAGAGAGAGAGAGAGAGAGGGGTCAGAGGAAAATTTGAAAAGCATAGTTCTGCTGTATTGGCTCCAGGGACAGAACTTGAGTCCAGTCTTGGCAACAGGACCCCTTACCGGCTCTTCCATCATTCCAACCCCTGGTCCCCATTTTCAATCAAGTCACTGACTGTTTTGCCAGGTTTTGGAGTTTCTTATTTAAATCTTTATTAGCTCTTATCTAATGTATAGACTTAAAGTATTTGTCTATTCTGTGTGCTTTCTTCACATTTTGTTGGTTCCTTTCCTCCTGGACCTTTTGAGGTCTTAAAAAAAATACCACTCAGGCAGGGGTGGTGGCACAAGTCTTTAATCCCAGCACTTTGGAGGCAGAGGAAGGTAGATCTCTGAGTCTGAGGCCAGCCTGGTCTACAGAGTGAGTTCTCTGACAGCCAGGGCTACACAGAGAACCCCCCCCCCCAAAAAAAAAAAACCAAAAAAAACGAAAAAAAAAAACAAAGAAACAAACAAAAATCACCCTCTCCAGTGTCCTCTAACCACTTCCTTTAGTTTCTTTTATTTTGATGTTCAATTCATTACAATTTAATTTTTGTAACTGATAAGATATAAGGGTCTAGATTAGTTTTTCTGAATGTGGGTCCCTAATTTATCCATTATTATTTATTGAAATGGCTGTCATTTCTCTGGCACATGCACTTAGCACCTTTGATGAAAAATAGGTGGCTGCAGATATCTTAGTTCATGTCTACTCTCTCTAGTTAGTTCCTCTGGTCCATGTATCTATTTATATATCAACACAGGGCTGTTTTTATGTCTACAGATTAACAATGCACACTGAAGTAATGTCATATAGTGCTTTGAAGTTTGAACATAGTTTTTTTGTGTTGTTATAATGATAAATTTTGGGTTGGAGCAATGGCTTAAGAACACTAGCTACTCTCTCAGTGGACCCAGGCTTGATTCTCAGCACCCACATAGCAGCTCAGAATCATCTATATTTCTACTTTCATGGATTATATGCCCCTTTCTGTCCTCTCAGGTGACTAAATATGCACATAGTACAAGTACATACATGTAGCAAAAAATACAGTAAACATAAAATTAAACCTATTTTTTAAAAGACGGCTTTCATTGGTTGTTTTTTTTTTTTTTTTGTGTGTGTGTGTGTGTGTTTCCATATACATTTTAAGATAGTTTAAGATAGAGGAGAACTTCAAGTTATTTTGATAGATATTGAATTGAATCCACAGATCATTTTTTAAAATAATATCGATTGCTCCAGTCTATGAATATGGATGTCTTTATATTTGCTGTTCTTTTTGTTTATTTCTGTGTTTATTATTTCTATTTTGCTATTCTATTTTCCTTTAGAAAATCTTTCACTTTTTCTGTTAAAAACTATTCCAAACTATTTTTTTTGTAGCTACTGGAGGTTGGAATCTCTTTTGATTCTTTTTTCAGACCATTATTGGTTCACAAAAAAGGTACTAATTAGTGTACCCTACAAATTTTATCAATTTTTTTTATTAATTCTAACCATTTTCTTATGAGGTCTTTGGAGTTTTCTGACTGGAAGACCATGCCATCTACAACTACTGAAACACTGGCTTCTCCTCCAGGAACTTGCTCTTCGTTTATTGCTCTTGCCTATTTGCTCTGTCTAGGGTGAAACTGGGCCCCAGACCTTAGAAAGCTTTCAGCTCCCTCCATTCCTTTTTATGATAGCAGTTGACTTATAAAATATGAGCTCTGCAGTACCAAATATCTTCAGTGTTTGTATCCTACAAGAATGCTCAGTTTTACATGAACTATGAACCAATGGCTGAGGGGCCCCCACCTGGATCAGGCCCTCTGAATAGGTGAGACAGTTGATTGGCTTGATCTGTTTGGGAGGCATCCAGGCAGTGGGACCGGGTCCTGTGCTCAGTGCATGAGTTGGCTGTTTGAAACCTGGGGCTTATGCAGGGTCGCTTGGCTTGGCCTGGGAGGAGGGGACTGGCCCTGCCTGGACTGAGTCTACCAGGTTGATCTCAGTCCTTGGGGGAGGCTTTGCCCTGGAGGAGGTGGAAATGGGGGGTGGGCTGGGGGGAAGGGGAGGGTGGCGGGAGTGGGGAGAACAAGGGAATCTGTGGCTGATATGTAGAACTGAATGGTATAGTAAAATAAAATAAAATATAATAAAAAAAAAACAACCTGTTGTTGAGCTATTAGATGATCAAGCTCTAAAAAAAAAAGGGTACCTAAGTTAAAGTACCAAATTAAATAAGTTAAAAAAAAAACCAAAAAACAAAAAACAAAAAAAAGAATGCTCAGTTTTATTAAATGCTTTTCTACATCTAACAAATGATCATATTTTCTTTTTTTACATGTTTGCTGTGATGTATAATGTGTATCTGTTTGCATATGAGTCATTGCCTTTGTATCCTTGAGATGAATCCTACTCTTCCATACACAAAATGTCTTTAATGTGATTTGGAATTTTGTCCAGTAGCTTACATTTCTTGGTACCATGCCCAATTTTGTTATGACAGCAATGCCAACTTCATAAATTGTGCACAAAATAGTTTTTCATCTTCACCCTTTTAGGAACAATTTATGATAGATTTTTTTTCTCTTCAAAAATTCTCGATGAATCTCAGTTGTGAAGCCAGGGGCATTTCTTTAATAAGAAGTGTCTTAAGAAGATACATGTTAAGTGTTAGGTTTTTTTGTTTCTTTTTATTTATTTATGTGTATGAGTGTATGTGTGTATGTGTGTACGTGTATGTGCACTGAGCTTCCAAGAATTGTAGTTACAGGTGCTTGTGCTAGTTTCAGAGACCCTTAGGTCCTCTGTAAGAGAAGCAATCATTCTTAACTACAGGCCATCTCTAGCTCAAGTTTTGGTTTATGGTTTATGTTTCTTCATGATTCGTTGACACTGAAGGTGTATGCATATGTTACTGTGAGTGTGTCAAACATTTTTCACTTCTTCAATGTTATAAAGAATGTTGGTGTTTGAATTTCATAATAATTTCAGGGATCCAACTATGGTTCCAAGTGTTAACATCTTTGTTTTATCTTGTATTTTATTTACTGAAGCCACTTTTTCTCAGATAATCTATTGTTGAGCAGATATTTTGTATAACTTATTAACTTCCATTTTATTATTTTTCTTCACTTTTTCTATTTTGGGTTTTGATCTGTTATTCTTTTTGAGTTCCTGAACAATAATGACAGATAATTTGGTTGAGTTCATCCTGTGTTGTCATTGGCAGGTTTTTTTTTTTTTCTTTTTACCTCATGTTCCATAGTATTGGAATGCTATTTTGATGTTTGTTTCAAGATACTTTCAAGGTACCTGTTTCTTTGTAACTTAACAAAATCAGAAAGAAATTAAAAGATATATGAAATAGGAAACAAGTGAATGCACTTTTCTAAACTTTAATCTATTCCTCCCCATACTTAAATTTTTTGATGCCCCACTTACTTCTCTATTTTCTTAATAGATGAAGTAGATTAATTTACACTAAATCTTTACAGTCATTTCTATTATTATTTTTACTTTTTAATCTTCATATCAGAGATAGGAATGCTCAGAACATTCTAAAATTCTCCTTAGATATTCTTACACATAAGTTTTACACCTTATGGCATTTCATTTATCTCTCAGTTTGAGGAATTCCTGTTAGGGACAGGGAAATGATGCAGCAGTAAGAGCACTTACTGGACAAGCATGAAGACCAAGTTCAAATTGCCAGCATCTATACCATATTACAGGTATGGCTGAAAGTGCCTGTAATCCCAGTGCTGGGGACAGTGCAAAGACAGGAGAATGACTGGGGCTTGCTGACCACTAGTCTAGCTCTCTCATGAAATCTAGTCTCAAGAGACTAAGGTAGACAGTGATAGAGTGATAGAATAGGGCATCAGAAGTCCTCTTCTGGCCTCCTTCCCCATATAGTCTCTCTCTCTCTCTCTCTCTCTCTCTCTCTCTCTCTCTCTCTCTCTCTCCACACACACACACACACACACACACACACACACACACAATCTCATTTAGTATTCATAGGATCGATTTATCAATTTGGTGAAGATGCATTCTGTTCTTATTGTTGGAGTGGATAGGTTGTCACTCATTCAGCTATAAAGGATAGTTTTACTAGGACTATGTTCTCATCTGTAGATGTTTCCTTTACTACAGAAATCCCGTGCCAGTCTCCTCTGGATAACAAAGCTTCTTCTGAGAAGATTGCCAGGTGAATTGAGATGTCAATATGTGTTATTTGTTGCTTATCTCTTTCACCTTTGAGATCTCCTTTTAAGCTTTGAGAGACTGATTATAACAGTGCAACTGAGTTCAAGTTCATTGACTATATTTATCTTTTCTTCCCACGTAAAATTTATTTAACAAAAATAAAGTATAATGTACTTAAATAACTTTATCAAACTCAACATGTTTTCCTAAGAGGATCCTTATTGAGCTTGAATAATTATAGAATTAATTGTGATTATTCACAGAAGTGCCTTAATTACTTAAGTGTACAGACATGGTACACATATAAATTATGTTAACAAATGCTATTTATATACATGAGATAGGATATTAGAATAGAATTTGTCCTTTCTTTTTTCAATTGCTTAATACATCTTATTTTCTAGCATGGTTTCCAAACCAGGGAATCTGTAAACACCAAGACTTTCTGAGTAAAATAATCTGGAATAGAATAGCAACATTGAAATGAGGGACACGGTTCATAGAAATATATTTTCTTAAGGTATCCACAGAGCAGGAGATGAATAGACGGAATTACTTTTAAATTTTTACTATAAGACTTGTGAAAGTCAGTGAAAGCTGTTGCCGGGTGCCATCCCCAGCGGTGGATGGGTCCTGCAGAGGGTATAAGGAGTCAGTGGGGAAAGAAGTGAGCCAGGCCATGGTGGTTGGGAGAATCTTGCAGCCTGACTGACTAGCAGCCAGAGTATTTCTTTATTTATACACAATTTAGTTAGCAGGGATACATTCATAATGTTCCAAAACATAGATCATATCATTTTTGTTTTTGGACATGTGTTTCACTTCCTTTTGCTCATCTTTTAGTCATCATTAATAAACTATGTCAGAACAGAGTTATCATTTCCAATCATTTCCTCTCGTTTTGACATCACTAATAAACAGAGTTATCATTCTTACTCATTAACCCCATAACCCAATTTTTGAGAATCTAGAGGCATATGACAGCCTGTGCTCAAGCTGATTGCTTTGGTTGCTTCAAGGACATTAGACCAAAACAAAATCTTTATTCACCCTGGGCATTTTGCCATGTCTTAAGCAGTGTATTACTCTTAGTGGTCAGAGTGCCCAGGAAAAATCCTCAGGCTAAAGCTGCTATAGTTATTATTTAAATTCTGGCATAATGCAACCAATGTTCATGTTTATATCTTTATAGAATTTGTCTATATGTCTAATCCTGGCATCCTGTTGTTCCTTGGTCATATGACATTATAGTGGCTCTGCATGAGCTAACTTCTAAGAGAGGGAGGTCTTGACACCTCATACTTTTATTACCTTTCCACTCCACACTTTGCTCATCGATATGTCTTTTTGTAGGGCAGTTGTATGCCAAGTAATTGTCTGAGTGTACAGTGGGAAGAGCCTTGTGATCTCAACTGCGAGACAATTCCTCTAGCCCACCGAATCTTGTTGACCTTTTTAATTTTACTTTGTTTTGAATATCTTGTTCCAGTGTAAGTACAGGGACAGATGTTTCAAGAATGTCTCATAGCCTCATGAAGAGACCTCTGGCTTCTTCTTTATGTGTCACAACCTCCAAGGCATAAGGAAGACCTTCAAGTAGATAAGGATATCTCCCTCAAAGTGAGGTGGGGATAGTATTTCAGGACTTTCCTGGGTAAGCTTAGAAGCAGCATTCCTGGGAGAAGGCATAAATGATTCATAAGGAATTTTCCATCAATCCAACATCCTCAAATTGTACAAATATTAAAAAGTGCCCCAAGTATATAACAGGTGGAGATGAAAACCAAAGGCGGCATGGCAGCCATCATGTGGCTCAGCTTTGCTGGATCTTTGTCAAGCAGCTGTGCTGGCTTTATGACTTCTGCCATTGTATTCGGATATAGCTGTGCCAAGCTGTGATGCTTTCACTTAAGCTTATTAGAGGGAAACAGTATGCGTTTAATAGCCAGAGGGAGAGAGCTGCATGAGTACACCCTATTCAATGGGTGTATTGACTCTCCAGGTGTCCGTTCTCCAGAGAGTAGCAAGCTTCAATAATCATTGCTTGGGATTAGAATATGCACAGACTGTTAGGAACTGGAGATACTGATAGTGTCATTGGAATCTAGAACCCTTAATGCTCCACTGTCCATGCAGGTTTAACTGTCCATCTAGCTGATCTCAGAATTCCTTCCTTCAAGCAGTCAAGACAGTACATATGGCTTAAACTGCTCACCCTAAGCCACGTTTTAATATGGTTCTGAAGCCTGCTGACAAGTTGTCCTACAGCTATGATGACATAGTTACTTGGGCATCACTGATAAGAAGTTGAGGGCAATGTGCAGGCATCTTTTAGGACAATTTATTTACTGGCTATGGAAGCCTAGGATGAGACTGTCAACTCTCCCAACTGACTTCATGCAGCTTGCTTAGCACAGGTTTCTCAGAGATCATTTTGAAATTTGTGCTTCAGGTTATATATTTTAGATCTATGCAATGTGGTATTTAGTATAATTTGCTGAAGAAAATAATATTTGAAAATTTAGCTTCAAATAGAAAATTTCATTTGCAGGCTTTTCAGGAATTCTTTATTTCAAATGTATAAACTAATGAAGTTATAATACTTTCAAAATTCATAGGAAATGTAAAATATGCAGAATAACATAACATGTGCATTTTAAAAATGAAGTATTGTTAATTAAACAATGAGCTTATAGTCTTATGCATAACCATTATCTAAAAAATTAACATGCATCACATTGGCTTTCAAAATGAAAGAAGAAAGTTAATTTATAGGTGATTTATTTCAGATTGATGAGGTTTTTAATTTTAAATGAAAACCCGCATTAGAATAAATAATCTCAGGAATTATTTTATCCAAAAATTCAAAATATATTTGAAATGCAGCATTTTAATCAAAGGCTGCAGGAAAAATTACTGATTTAAATGTAAAGAATGAAAGTAGATTCATATATCTTACCTTGAACAACAAGCAATTTTAGAAATGAATCAAAGGCACAATACAGGATCTGAAATGTTTAAAGTGCTCCAGGAAGACACAGGGTAAATAAGTCAAGATATGAGCATGGACAAGAGTTTTCTGAAAAGAAACATACCCAGTAATTGACAGATGGGATTACATGAAATTACAAAGTTTCTGTACAGCAAAAGAAACAACTGTTAAGAGTGAACCAATGATCTACATGATGGAGAAAATCCTTTCTAGCTGTCCTAGCTGAGAGTTAATATTGAGAACATATAAAGAACTACAAAATTTTAAACTAAAAAAATCAATTTGTCCAATCAATATTTGGAATAATTAATTTAATAAAACTGAATAAAAATACAAATGGTCAATACAAACTTTAAGTTGTCAATATTCTTAGCCTTTCAGGCAATGTAAATGGGAATATTTTGAGATTCCATCTCATTTCTATTACAATGGTTGTCACTAAAATCACAAAAAGAAAGGGCATAAAGTGGAGAGGATCTGAGAGGAGTTGCAAGAGGGGAGACAGGGAGACCATGAGCAGAATATATTGATTTAATTTTTTGAATAATAATTAATGCTGGTTAAGGACATGAGGAAAATGAAACCCTTATTCACAGCTGGTGAAAGTGTAAGTAACCAACTACAGTCCCTGTGGAAATTATTATGAAGATACATGAAAACTTAAAGTTGAACTATGAGAACCAACTATTCCACTCCTGGGTTTATACTCAAATCTCTCTAATTCCTATTACAGAAATGCTTTTCCATCTACTTGTGTAGTTGCCCTATTTACCAGAGCTAAGAACTAGGGCCAGTGATGAATGAATAAAGTATTGATAAAACATACACATAATCATATTTTGTTCAGTTGCAAAGAAAATGATGAAATAATGAAATTTGTCAGAAAATGAATAAAACCAGAAATCATTAAGTCAAACAATATAAACCATTCTCAGAGTTACAAATATCTACAAATTGTATCTGTATATATCTCCAGTTGTGTGTGTGTGTGTGTGTGTGTGTGTGTGTGTGTGTGTGAGAGAGAGAGAGAGAGAGGGGGGGGGGGGATACTAGAAAGTGAACAATAAAAGGGCAAGAAAAGATAGCAAGTGAGTATGATGATGAAGCAAAATAAGCAAAGAAGAAGAGACAATAGAATAGATGTAATATTGAATAATACTTTAATAATGGAGAGTACTGGAGGCAGAAAGAAAGGGGACTAACAAGAGGGCTAGGATGATGGAACAGTGGCTGGGACAGGAAAATGTATAAGAGTACAATGTAGCCAGGCGGTGGTGGCGCACGCCTTTAATCCCAGCACTCGGGAGGCAGAGGCAGGTGGATCTCTGTGAGTTCGAGGCCAGCCTGGGCTACAGAGTGAGTTCCAGGAAAGGCACAAAGCTATACAGAGAAACCCTGTCTCAATAAACCAAAAAAAAAAAAAAGTACAATGTATCTGAATATGCCTTAAGGAAACATATGCATCTGTAAGATAACTGTAGAAAACTAATACAAAAACTGAAAAAATTAAAATATGCTATTAACATAATTTTGTTCAGTGACAAAGTGATGAAATCAAGACCTTGCTTCATAAATCTATGAAGTGGTTTTCATCAAACCAGAGCTTGACCTGGGATCACACTTAAGAGAATATTACCACATTGATTTAGCTAATACAAGATTGTGCTTGTGTGTAGTATGAGCCTAAGTCATGGTTGAATCCTTCAAGGAAGACACCATTCCTCCAACTGGTCATTGCTTCTTCTTTTTAACTTGTGGCTGTTCTTTCATACTATTTGTTGGCCTTTTGTTTTACATATTTTCTCAGCATTCCTGACAGCATAAAATGGGCAGAGGAAAACCACAGAATCTAAGACTGCTTTAAATTAAGTTAAGCTACATTAAGAAAGAGAAAATTATCTTTTATTATCTTATACAGAGGATATTAGAAGAATGTCTTCAACCCACACTTATAATTCGTAGAAGAAACTTAAAACCTGAAGTTCTACAGTAGAAGAGAAAGTCAAATGTGGGATATTGATTACATTAATATGCTGTACATTTCAGTATGCACTTATTAAATGTCCATTTATCCTAGGCTCATTATAAAGTCTTGAACCAAGTCAACATAGACCGTACAATTTACCATAATGGAATGATGGTTACAGAAAAACATAGATTAAGAAACTCAGTAGATAAACTCCTATGGTTGCCAATTTTGATAATGTTAAAAAAAAAAACCAGACTCTTAAAAAGTTTATGAGTGTTGAGTTTTGAGTACCGGGAAAGGTAGGCTCAGTTTTGGGTCATACGACCAGGAAAGGATTTTGCTAAGGAGAAATGGTGCATGTTAGTCATGAAGAAGTACTGGTTTTGTCGAGGGTCAAAATAGGCAGAGGAGGTGAGAACAGAATATAAGAACGCTTGATTTCCAAAGCACAGGGATGTATAAGACAATTAAATTGGACAATGTTTCTGGTATATGATTCAGATGGAAAAATCAGGAGATGATAAACAATGCCCAATTTCTGTTTCATTTGTTTACTCTATGCCTTTAAAGGTGTCTAAATACTGATATGCTAATGACATGGAGAAAAAAAATGATGAGGCCAGCATGAAGAATACAAGTTTCATGCCCTCAAGTCAAATCCTTAAGAAGCCTATATGCACTAAGAAAATCTCAAAAGATAAAAACAGTAGTCTCACCACAGACAGTAGATTTTTTTTCCAAACTGAAAAAATGGGAGCAGTGGAAAACTAAAAAGAATGTATTTATGAAGTATCACTCTGAGGAAGAGTCATATCTGAGCATGGCTTGGGCGCAAAGTTGGATACTCAAAACCTCCTAGCATGTATAAGGAGAACAGGTAAAGCCATAGAGTGGGAAGCCATCATCATTAGTGCTCAGACTGCAGAGAACAGCTACAGATGATGGAATGAGCATGTGTGCGGCCACTGTGAGCCACGCCTGCATCTTTAGAAGGACATCAGCACCTGTGTTCCTTCCAGACTCCATCTGAGGAGCTGGGAGGGCCCATGCTTACTATCTTTGTACTTGCTGGCTATCAGAGCTCTTCCCTGCCACTAGTCAATATTGCTTACTGATTTCACAGGAGCAGGGTCTGTCTCTGCAACACACCCTCCTTTCTTCTTTATAGTATGGTGAGGGAAACTGAACACAAACCAATAAAAATGAAAAAATAAATACTTGCAAATTCTAAGAGTGTTGTACAACACTTCTGTTTTCATTTTCTTTAAAGCCCACCTGTATTCATTTAACACATACTTATTCCATATTTGCTATGTGTTAAATATCAAACCCACTATCTAGAAGACTTATCAAAAGTACCCTTGTGATTCAGGATAGATCGTTGATTTATTTTCACTTGTATACTATTTCTTGCTTCCTTTGCAGCAATATTTTCTTTAAAACTCTGTTCACCCTCTCTAGCTTCAACATTCAGTCATTTTGCTATGGGAAAATTGTCCTGTTTTACTCTGCCGTGTTGCTGTTAATCCTTCTATGAGTTGCACATCTTCTCTTTGAGGACAGTCTGTATTTTGTGTGTTTCAATATTGCCGTACCCGTTACTAAGGAGCATGATAAGGTCAGAACGCCAGGTATGTGGAGAGCTGCATCAGATATCCTTGCAACTGATGTTTAAAACATTTTCTGCAATCCAGAACAGGGGATTTGGACACAATGATCTCTTTAGTCACTTGTTATTCTTGTCACTGTTTTATCAGTGTCTGTCAGGCAGGGACACTTGCTGTCTCTGTTTTGTATGACATGACCATCCTGGCTATCTAGCAAGAATGAAGCAATTCCCACAAGCAAGTACTTATCATCGATGGCAATGCCAGCACTGAGTCCTGCTCATCAACCTTTCATGAATTACAAATATTTCAAGTTGGATTCATTTTATTTTTAATGTTTTCCAAATGCCCGGAGATCCCAGCATGGTAGAAATCTCCTTGGAGTAGCAGCTGCTTTTCTTGCAGTTCTAAGCAATCAAATGTGTGCAGTCACCCTTGAGTGACTGTGCTAACCGTGATATTTTTGAGAAAATGCTGGAGTTCTTTATGTGGCTTAGTGGCTATTCATACCACAGATTACCATATATATTTACCTTTTAAAATAACAGACTTTTCAAATTAAAACCTTATGGAGTCAGACATATTTTAAACTTTGTTTCCCCTATTTGTTATCTAATCTCATCTTAACATTCAAAAAGTGTGCTTGATAGAATTTGTTTCCTTGAAGTTCTCTTTTCTTTAAGCAGCAATAAGCAGTTTTAATTGTGACTAGGTTTAGGGGACACTTAAAGATTAACGACATTGTCAATTCAACTGGTCTTGGGAGTCTTCTTCAGAGCATGTATTGGTATAAACTTGGTCAAAACCAGAAGAGGAAGAGACAAAGGGGGTAGTAAAAAATGGGCTGATTTGCATCAGGAAACTCAGGTTTCATTTCCTATCCGTAGTATATATTCATGCCTGTATTTAAAACACAGGTGAAGGGCTAGAGTGATAACTTTGTGATTAAGAGCACTTGCTGTTCTTCCAGAGGACTCAGGTTTAATCCCCAGCAAATAATTCACAAGTATTTGTAACTTCATTTCCAGGGGATTGAGGCCTTTGTGGGCACCAGACAAACATGTGGTACACAGACACACATGCAGGCAATAGTAGTAATAGCAGCAGCAGCAGCAGCAGCAGCAGCAGCAGTAGTAGTACTAAATTCAGGAATGAAATTTTGTTCTCCCAATTTTAATCATCATATTTTTAAGCAAATACTATCAGAGTATGTATATGACAATACACTTAGTAAAATGTCACATAACTAGAAGAATTTACTGCTGTGAATTATATAGCATTGCTAAACAAACTAGAACAGGCTCAGAAGTCAACTAAAGCCTACATATAAATTTTACTTATTTCTTAGTCTAAAAATTTCAAATTGAGAAAAATCTTCTTAAACACATTTCCGTCTACTAGATATATGATTATGCTGATGTCTGAAGTTTCAAGGCTCCTATTGTAATAAGTTCATTCTTCCTCTATAGAAATTTATTAATTTACCCATTCTGTGCTCATAATCAGAACAGTTATTTAGTTAGGGTGACTTTGTCCTCAACTTCAAGGGTTATGTCAGAATGAGCAGGAGTTAATGATGGTACCTTAATCACCTGTGATGGGATTGATTAAATCTAGACCTGTGATGCAGAGCTAGGAAGAGAGAAAGAGGATGGGTGGGTAAATGGGTAAAGATAGATAGATAGATGATAGGTAGATAGATAGATGATTGATAGACAGACAGACAGATAGATAGGTAGGTAGGTAGATGATAGATCAATAGATTTAGATAGATAATAGATAGAATTAAATCCTGGGTTCATAAAAGAAAAGATTAAACCTTCAAATTTTGTTGTTTTGTTTTGTATCATTCTTTCTTTTTTCTTTTTGTTTTTCAAGACAGGGTTTCTCTGTGTAGCTTTGGAGCCTGTCCTGGAACTCACTCTGTAGCCCACACTGGCCTCAAACTCACAGAGATCCATCTGCCTCTGCCTCCCGAGTGCTGGGATTAAAGGCGTGCGCCACCACTGCCCAGCAAATCTTAAATTTTTGGCTACAGAATGACTTAGTACAGGAGCAAAAATGAACTGTGAGCCAAAGATGTAGCTCAGTCAGTACAGTCCTTGCCAAGCATGCAAAAAGCCCTGTATTTGTTCCCCTGTACTTCATCAACAGAACCTAGTAGGTCTGGTTTGTGAACTTGGGAGGTGGAAGCAGAGGCATCAAAAGTCCAAGATCATCTTCAGCTTTATAGAGAGTTTGAAGTTAGCCTGGGGCACATGAGATCTTTTCTGAAAATTTAAATAAAACAAAATATTAAAAACATTTCAACGTTTAAACTTATGTTAGCTAGGTTTTCTGTTCTTTGCAAGTGAAATCATCCTGTGTTATGATTCTGTTTCCTTTTTATGAAATGTAGTACACATTGTCTAGTTCCCTCGGTCCTATGAATATTGAATGACCACCAGGGAGATTTTGAATGTTCCCTATTCCCTGTGTCACAATGACCACAATCTTTGAGATGATCACTGTTGTAACTACTTTGAATCACAAGTAACTAAAAGCAGAATACTGTTGTCAGTGCGAACTGAATGCTAATATTTGACATTACAAATCACATACATCTTTGGCTTTACAATTACAGCTTAATCTAGTTTAACTTGACTTAATAGATACATTATGGACTGATGTGTAATCCCTGAAAAAAATATGTTGAGGTTTTAAGCCTCAAGTCCCTTGGAATGTGACCTTGTTTGGAAATAGGACAATTGGAGAGTAATCAGCCATGATTTATGAAGATGAAATCATGCTGGAGTTGTAAGGGCAGTGCAATAAGACTAGTGTCTTCATAGGAAGAGGGAATGAAGACTGCACACAGGAGACACGCATTATTTGACAGACTGATCCCTTGCATGTGCCAGCCAAGGAGCTCTAAGTGTTGCCAACAAAAAACCAACAGGGAGCTAGAAAGAGGCACAGGAGGATTACAAGGCCATCACACAATGATGTGCTATTTGTACTGTTGGGATATTGTCCTATTCTGTCTTCTTTTGGGGAGGTCTGGGGGCATCTTCAGTTAGTCAGTTCTGTTCTTCCACAGTGGAGTCCTCGAAACGGAATTCATTGTATCCAACTTAGTAGCAAGTGCCTTTATCTGCTGAGCTGTTTCATGGGTCTTAGAATTCTTTCTAAATGTTCCTCTTAATTTCTATATATTAATATGATACAGTCATGGGACACCACTAAGCAGGAGCCTGTGGTTTTGTAGGCAGGGCTGTTTTGTTAGGAAGGAGAGTCTCCTTCCTGCATCTCAACTGAGAACAATTCACCTGGGACAGGTACCTGAGGACCATTCTCTGTTCCTCCAAGCCTGGAGTGAGTTAGGCCATGCACTGAGCCTTGAAGACTTCATTGACACCAATTACATCTTTCTTAAACTCAGAAAGTGGTGTTCCTCTGCTTAAGACTGGAATCATCAACATAGAGTGTCTATTAATATAATTCACTGGAAGGAATCCAACCTCTTAGAATTTGGCAGCACAATGCTGACTTCTACTTCCTTCTTTTATTTCCATTGTGATTAATTAACTTTGGCCATTTTATAAAACCCGTATTTCCTAGGTCAAGGAAGGAAAATTCCTTGTCAAATGACAGATATCCTCTAACCTAGAGAAATTTCTTAAGTTCCTCTTGGTAGAAGGGTGGCTGTGGAGGGTGAAGGTTTTTCACACACAGAAATGACTTGGCTCTTGCTTAATATTTTACAAGTTGTGTATAAAGAGGTTTGAGTTTTTCCTTCACAGTGTCAAGAAACAGTATGAAACAAAGAAGCTGATGATTTTAAAAATGATCTGATCCCTGTTTCATACAGTAACTACCTTTCAAAACACTGTTCTCATTATGTGGCATTTTCAGATCCTGAGTGTAAGACCCATAAAGGATGTAATTTATCATTCTTATAATAGTTTGGATTTTGGTTCTGGGAAAATACTGATGTGTCATACTCCTATGTTACAATGCATTTAACAGTAAATATTATATTACATATGCTCAGAATTGCTAGCTAGTCTAGCTGCATTGGTAAACATGGAGTTCAGTGAGAGATTATGCTTCATTAAATAGAGGGTAGGACATCTGAATTCAACCTATGATCTTCACCTACACACACACACACACACACACACACACACACACACACACACACACACAC
>CABHPP010130794.1:0-21282 GCA_902168425.1 Peromyscus attwateri | reverse complement strand
CACACACACACACACACACACACACACACACACACACACACACACACGTATCAGATCCATTTGCCCGTATTTATACACACTCATAAACATAAATATACCATATACACAAAGCATCAATCTCTAGAATGCCTTCATCAGTTTCTTTAAGTTGGTTATTGAAGGGATACTGGCACACTCAAGCATGTGACTCTGTTAGGCTTTGCTCTTCTTCATTTCTTCTGCCTTGCTAAAAATCATTAGATTACATTCTTAAAGTTCGCCCCCAAGGTCTATTACCTTATTTGTACAATTTCTCCTTCTGAAGCTGACTACTAAGGTCCAGCTATCAAAGTATTGAAATCCAGTAATCAAAAGCCCCCTTTGGCTCACCTCATTAACATGCCCAATTAAAATTAAACACCATCCTAACATGGTGTTTCCCATTTTTCCTTTATAAACTGCTGCTTGCCTATGTGCCGTGTCGGTTTCCTCTCTACGCAGAGACAGTCCTTTCTCCCACTGTGGGACAAATACCCCTTACTCCCTTCCCTTACTCCCTTTCTCCCCTCTCCTTTGTTCTCTTTCACCTTTCTCTCTTCCTCTATCTTCTGTCTTTCACCCTTATCCCTGTCCTCTGCCCCCTGGGGCAAATATATCTCCTTTGTGCAGATAATTTGGTCTTGATAGTCCTGAGCTAATACTTCTCCTTTCAGTTATCACTGTAGGTCAAAGATCTCTGCAGGTTCAATAAGCATGGGGAGAGTGGTCTCTTGGAAAGAGCAGGCATGTCTGTGTTTCTGGAATCAGAAGCACTTGGTACTTGCTGGTTGACATGGACTTCAGAGCTAAGATTTTAACAATTATGAAAACAAAGGTCCCCAAAACCCAGTTTGCTAGTTGAGAAAGCTGCAGCCATGAATTACAAATTAATTACATGGTGATAAAATGTGTCAACATACACATGAAAAGCCATGATTTTACAGATAAGCATGCAATAGCTTCATGTCTGCTAACCAGTCAAGAGAATCAGTGTGGCACAGTGATGTTCCTAACAGCTTTATCATTTTTTCTTTTTTTTTTTGTATTTAATTTTTTTTCATTTTGCATACCAACCCCTGTTCCCCCTCCCTCCCTTTCTCCCACTCACCCCCACCTTGCCCCCATCCCACCTCCATCCCCTCCTCAAAGGGTGCTTTACCTTTTGTGGGCATTGGAACTCCACTGAATTTGAAGAAAATGATGCTTTTCTATGTATTTACATGCTTATTTATTTTTCATTGTTCTTTTTGCTCAATCTTGGTTGACAGTTATGTAGAATAACATCATAGTGCAACAACAATAACAATAGTAAAAATAGTTTTACACTTTCTTCTTCCAAATGGCTCATGATGCATACAGACAATACCACTCCCTAAGTTTCTCACCTCACCATTCCATGTCTATATGGCTTTATGGCCAGAATTATAATGATTGAAGAGGTGATATTATTCTGGCCAACACACAGAGAATGCCTACAGTATATCCTCTGTCTTTTTATCTTCATTTTCTTTACTCATTTTCCATGTTTAATCTCATTCCTCTCTGTATAACCAAATCTTTGTGACACATTTTCTTTCTGACATTCTGTCATTTCTTAGAGGATTTCCTTTCTTTCTTCCTTTTTTACCTCATTATTTTGAGCTTTGAAATGGTGTCTACTCAGGCTAGGCCTACAAAATATAGCCACTGACCTTGTAAAATGTATCTGTTGTGCCAAGCAGGGAACTAGCATAGAATTGTTGGCTTTGTAAAATGGAGGATTCTGCCATTAGGAAATCTGGTAAAAGTCATAGATTGCATGGACAGGTTTTGCATACACTTGACATTAAAGGTAAAATAAAGAAAGGGACATTGAACATCTGGATTCTAAATGAATTTCAGGCTGAAGCTGATGATTCAGTGTTTGAGATTCTAATAGGAACAGTAAGTAGCCCATGAAATGGAAATACTCTCAAGTGCTGGTTCCATTGTGCACTGCTTAGCACTCTGAACTCTGAAAACACATTTGCCTACTTTTCAAAAGGCATTCATCATGGAGTACAAGGGCAGCATTCCTCCTAAAACAGAGGAGAAAAAAATGTCAAAATTTACACTTTTCCCTAGAAGCCAACAAAAATCATGTTGGATTAACTGCATTTGAAAATTCTTCAATTTTATATACAATTAAAAAACTGTGAACATAGACTGGGTGCATTGGTAAAGTAAATATCTCCTTGAAGCAATTAGTTAGGAAACTAGTTTAATAAGTACCAGATTATTATCAATTTAGAAACAAAAATAATTTTACATTGAGGCTTTTAAAATAGTTTATCAACAATATTTGTCTATTTAAGTTGAAAGAGTCCTTTCCACATTCCATCCTGCTGAAGTTACATAATTACACTCACATATGTCGAACAATAAAGAAATTGCCCTTGGTCATCATTATTTTTTCAGATCTCATGATAGCTCATAGTAAATTGCCAACACAGCAATAATGTTTAATGATACTAAATTAAAAGTTTAAAAGTCGGAGGCTAGTCCATGATCCTATTTGTGAGAATTCCCCTAACCACAAAAAATATTAGAAACCAGAGAGACCCAGGTGTCCTTCACCTCTAAGTCATAAAAGATACTAAAATCAGAGTATATTGTTCTTTGAAATGGTTATGGTGGCTTGTTGTTGAACTCACATTTCAGATATACCCAACCTTGTGCAATAGGTGAAATTCTGAGATAGGAAGTCAGATCACTCATCTTGAGATCTATTGCTACTACTTACTTAAAAACCCACTGAAAACTGGGAAGGGGAAATGGTTTGGTGTATAAAGTGCTTGTCAGATAAGCAGGACAATAGGACTTTGAATCCTCAGAGCACATCTAAATCCCCTTATAGTCTGTATTCCATGTCCTCCCATTGTGAGATGAAATGAGTGGCAGAGTGAATTTCTGGAAGCTCAATGGCCAACTAGTCTGGCATACACAGCAGGAAACAAAGACCCTCCTCAGAGAAGGTGGAAGGTCAATGCTGTTTCTGTGCATACACTGTGGCATGCACATATACACACACAGACACTAAATAAATTTCCTGAAATACACTGGTTGTTCTCTGATGACTCATGCACAAAGGAAAGAATACTGAGAGCTTTGTTGTAGATAAGGCACGCTATTGTTCTTCATGCTTAAAATTACTTCTTCTGTTAATACCTTTTATTGGTCAAAAATCTAAACCAAATCCTAATTTAGCAAAAATGACATTAAGGACAAGAGAAGCAGATATTCTCTCCCTGCATCACTTGTGCTGAACAAAAGCCTGCAGTGGAATCCTTACTTCTCAGTTTCTATGTAGGTTCTATTTCTAGTACACTTTCAGCACACTGTCCATTGTACACTGAAACAAAGACTAGATCAAAGATGACGTTTGTTCCTCATAACTTATAAAGAGTCTAGCAGTAGAAGAATCACCTTTTGCTCTCCCTAATAGTCCCATCTAACCAAGGACCAGAGCTGTATACAGATGTTTCCTCTGCCAGGAAGATCCCAAAGCTGGTCTTGGATTTACAAATGCAATCAGTTTAGCATTTTGGTCACATATAACAAGAGCAGTGATTGTGGTAAAGAATGAGCACACAAAATGTTTTATTAATGTCTGCTTCTGGTGTGACCCATATGCCACATGAAACATGGCCAAATTATTGCAGGGTAATTGTTTTCAAAAGCACCAGAAAGCAGATGGCAAGCATGATTCCAAGGTCAATGATCTCACCTAGGAGATGGTTTAGGTCTTAACGTGTTTTATTGCTTAACATGTTTAATTTATTGAGGAAATTTTCTGCAAAATATTTCTTGGTAAGTTTTAATTTCTTTTCTTTCAGAATGATTTATTGATATGCATATATATATATATATATGATTATCTTTTTTTGTTTGTTTTTTGAGACAGGGTTTCTCTGTGTAGCTTTGCGCCTTTCCTGGAACTCACTCTGTAGCCCTGGATGGCCTCAAACTCGCAGAGATCCACCTGCCTCTGCCTCCCAAGTTCTGGGATTAAAGGCGTGTGCCACCACCGCCTGGCCTATGATTATCTATTTTAAGGGGTATAATTGCCATGGTATGTATCATAATCACAATATCTAACAAATGTCACCATTACCTATTATATAATTCCTTTAAAATTTATTTTTAGCATAATATTTTATTAATTTGAGAGTTTAATACAATACATTTGGATCATATTCACCTGCCATTATTCCTCCTAACTTCTGACAGATCTACCACCTCTTTTAATAATCCACTAAATCTAGCCTGTGATGTCTGTATGTTCTGAATGTGGAGCCATTTATTGGCGCATGGTCAACTGGTGAGGAGGCACACCGTTAGAGAAAACTGACTCTTCCTTCCCTTGAAGCCATTAATTGTTAATAGATCTTTAATTAGGGATGAGAGTTCATTAACCACCACCCCCTTTCCAGGCTAGACTTGATCTTGTTCAGGTCTTGTGTAGATAACCACAGATTCTGTGAGGTCAAGTGTACAGTAGTCCCATCAGTCTAGAAGGACATTTTGCTGCACTCCTCCCTGACCTCACTCCTGCGGTCTTCCTGCCATTTCTGCTGTGATGGTCTCTAAGCCTTGGGGTCGATGTGTAGGTGTCCCATTTGCTGCTGCGTTCTCCACTGACACTTACATTTTACATTTTGACAAGCTGTGAACTTTTTTCCTTGTGATGTTTTGTTTATTTGTTGGGTTTTTTTTTTTGTTGTTGTTGTTTGAGACATGGTTTCTCCATATAGCCTTGACTGGTCTAGATTCCAATATGTAGAGCATGCTGACCTCAAATTCACTGAGATATGCCTTCCTCTGCTTCACAGGTACAGAAATTAATGGTAAATGCCACCATGCCCAACAAGTTCTGAGGTTTATAAAAGGTATTTTTTTGAGAAGTTCATACATGTACATTTTTTCCATGATTTCAACAGGAACTCTGTGTCCAATAAGCAATGCTTGCCCATCATCCTCTCCCTTTGAATCCTGGTAACAGCCAATTACATATCTTTTTGTTAAAAAATTGACAACCTCTGATATTTTCTCTAAGTGGAAGCATACAACATTGTTCTTCTTGTTTATAAGTTATTTAACAGCCTTCTAGGGCTGTGAGTGGAATAGAGTGTCTGAGAGCTGGATGAGCAGGCAGGAGAACTTTGGTTTAATCTCCTGCATTAAAAGGCTTTTCTAGAGTGGTTTCAGGTTTCTAGAAAACTCTGAAGAGGTGCAGGTACATAATCCTCTGTTTCCTATGTGTGATTCATTATTTTCATTATGAGCATTCCACACCAGGGTCGCTTGACAACCATAATCACCCTGAGTCAGTTGTTCATTTAGAGGATTCACTCTTGGTGTTCTACATTCTCTGTGTTTGGACAAATGTATAATGGGATTCAATCTCCATAATAGACAGAGGGCATTGCTTGGGCCTTATGCTTGTATTTTTTTTAATGGTTCTTTCATTAATTCCTGGAAACTACTGGCATTTACTGATCTTTTTTCATAAATTTATAATTTCAGAATGTTATTATAGTTGGAAGAACACAACATGTAGTCTTTTAAGATTGACTTCTTCCATTTGACAACATGCAATAGTCTTCTACATGTCTTTCAGGTTTGATAGCACATTTATTTTTGTCAAGGTGTATCATGATTTTTAAATCCACTAAATTACTGAAGACAATCTTGATTCAATCTTAGGCATTGGTGCAGGTCTAAATTTTGAACTGTTTGTGTGTAAAATCAAGATAGTTAGAACGGAGGAAGCAGGAAACAGGGAAATGTGGATGAAAATAAGATAGAAGGCAAAGAGAAAGAAGAATGGAAAAGAGGGAATTGAAGGAATATCAAGAAAAGTGATATCTATCTATCTATCTATCTATCTATCTATCTATCTACCTACCTACCAATATGAGAGAGAGAGAGTGCAGTTGGGTGAGGAAGGATGAGAGGAGGAAGGAACAGAAGATACAAAGAAATGTTGTGTCCAAATGAAGATATGAATTCAGTGCAAAAGAAGTAGAAATATACAGATTGTCAGCAACAAAGCAAATATCTTGACCATGATTAGGAAGAACCATGAAAGCAGATGGTGAGGCACAGAGCCTGGACAAAGTCCAGGACAAATGCTATGCAGTAGCAGTGGCTGCATGGCCTCTTTGATGATTTCCATTCAATACAGCCACAGTGAGAATTCTTGAGTAAGTCCAATTTTGCTGATATGTCCCTAGAGAGTCTGCAGTTGAATACAAAAGTAGTAATCTCTTCTGACCCTTCACTTTAACTTACTCCTATTCATTTACTTATAGTTCTAATATGGATTTGTAGCTCAAGCTTTCTTGTATCCACCTGGTTCCTGCAGCTGCTCAGACCCAAGTAAACACGCAGAGACTTATATTACTTATAAACTGTATGGCCGTGGCAGGCTTCTTGCTATCTAGTTCTTATATCTTAAATTAACCCATTTTTATAAATCTGTACCTTGCCAAGTGGCTCATGGCTTACCAGTATCTTTCCATTTTACTTCTCATGGCAGTGGCTGGCAGTGTCTCCTGACTCAGCCTTCCTGTTCCCCAAATTCTCCTCTCTCTTTGTCCTGCCTATACTTCCTGCCTGGCTACTGGCCAATCAGCACTTTATTTATTAACCAATCAGAGCAACACATTCACAGCATACAGAGCAGTATCCACAGCACTTCCCCTTTTCTTTCTTTCTTTTTTTTTTTTTTTACAAAAGGAAGGTTTTAACTTTAACATAGTAAAATTACATATAACAAAACAATTATCAAGCAAGAATTATAGTTATAATATCTAGTCTATTTGTACTTGGCAAAATTAAAGAAGATATCCTATCTGTCCTATATTTGTGAGTCTAAGGTTTCATATTTAACTTATCTTTTATCATAACTAAGAAAATTATAACTATCTAGTCTTCAACTACATCAAAGACCTCAGAAGGATATAATATTACCTGAGAAATGGGAGAAGGACACAAGCAACTTTTGGGAGTCTTGTGAGAGTAGAAAGAGACAGCTGGCAGCCTGGACATTCATCCAAAGTTCCTCTGTAAAGTTGGGGCATCTGTCTTCATCCCACAGGCCTAGAGTCTCTCAGTCACTTCTCTCTGTGTCATGTAGAATGTCAGGCAGTTTCCTCTGTGAAGCAGGAACCTGAAGGACCATTTTGCCAACCAAAGTTCAGTGGTCACCTTCCTATTGGTCCTGCATGTCCATTTGATCAAGCAGTCCAGGCAAGAATAGTTTCTTGCCCAAATGACTATTTTTGCCAAGAGGAAGATAAACTCCATATAGAGTGTCTTCAATGCCCATCCTCCTCTCTGAAGTAAATCTGTGCTGCCAGGAGCAGACATGTCTCACTGTCCAGAAAGTCTAAATTTTTAAAACATTTTTAAATGCCATATTCTGTAGGTCTTTGAAGTGTTTGAAGATTACCTACCTAATTGAATTATATCTATGTATACCTAGAAAACTTAACATGACTATATGTTTGACTATCATAGAAGACTAATTATTAACCTGTATTTTTTAATTATCCATTACAATCTAAATGAGTTACATAAACATAATACCTCAAATGAGAAGTTTAAACTTGTGTCAATAAACTAAAATCCATAGCAATGTAAAACATTTCCAAACAAGTTGTTATTCTTTAAAAGTAGGTTCCTTAATCTACCTATTCATCCTATTATATCAATACTATCCCCTTTTCTTGTTTAGAAAGAGATTGCATTTATAACCATCCTGGTTTAAATAAAAATATTGATTTTTCTCTGTCCCATACCAAAGGGCTCTTCTGATATGGGACAGAAAATCTCTCAACCGCCATCTGTTTTTTTTTTTTTTTTTTTTTTTTTTTTTTTTTTTTTTAGCAATATGCTTGGGTTTAGAGAAGGAGTGAGACAATTCCATCTCCAAAGCCAGCTTGGTATATTTGGAAATTTGGGCATAGCTTTTCCTACTACTTCCTTCTGGATGAGGGCACTGTATTCTTATGGGGATACAAAGAAAATTTTAGGATTATGGAGTAGTCCATGAGGCTGTAGTGTCTGAGCCAGTTGCCTTGAAAACATTCTGGATGTTGGATCATCTGGGCCATGGTGTCATCAGAGAACTTTCAGAGGGTCTTGGCTGGTCAAACCTAATGTAACTTAATCTGGAACAAATCCATAGCTTCTTGCTTTCTGTGGAAACAAAAGTAGAGCCTTCTTTCCAAAGCAACATATCCTTAGATCCAAATTTTGAAGTCAAGTTACCTTTAAAATGTCCATATTGGTTTAACTGATCAGCCTTTACAATCAAATGTCTTTCTGCAGTAAAAAATCCCAAAGACAACACAATCCAGATTTTTTTGTGTGATATCCATCTTTATGTGGTTTATTTTTTATATTACTTTTACTTTCTCTTTAAAGACTATCTATTTCTTCATATAACTGCATATATTACTTTTTTTCTCTTTCAGGCCTATGTACATTTTACACATATTGTAAACCGTTTAGAGTTTTATCCCATCTGAATCTGTCTTATTGTGAATCTATTGTTTGAATCTGGAGCATTCTCTATCCATCTCAGCCTCCCAACATGCCGGTGGTACATTTACTGCCAGCTCTGGATCTGGGAGCCATGTATACCATCAACTCTCAGAAGCAGTGGGTCTATGCAGCATGTAGCCCAGAAACCTTTTTTTTTTTTTGTCTGTAGTAGCAAAGACTAAATCCACCATGCAGTGTAATATGCGGCCTGCAGACACCTCATTCCCACCATGCTCTAGCTCAAGCCTGCATACCATGAACCCATCATAGGGTAGCTCAAGCCTGCAGGCTGCTGCTAACTTGAGAGAGACAACTAGGAAGATGTTTTTAGCTCTGTTTTAAATCTTCTTTCTCAGGTTTTAGGTGGAAACTCTTGCCCCATGTTCTGGTGCCTTTTGTAGCTGGAGTTTTCTTGTGTCCACCCAGCTCCTGCAGCAGCTCAGACCCAAGTAAACACGCAGAGACTTATATTACTTATAAACTGTATGGCCGTGGCAGGCTTCTTGCTATCTAGTTCTTATGTCTTAAATTAACCCATTTTTATAAATCTATACCTTGCCAAGTGGCTTGTTGCTTACCGGTATCTTTCCATCTTACTACTCATGGAGGCAGCGGCTGGCAGTGTCTCCTGACTCAGCCTTCCTGTTCCCTGAATTCTCCTCTCTCTTTGTCCTGCCTACACTTCCTGCCTGGCTACTGGCCAATCAGCACTTTATTTATTAATCAATCATAGCAAGACATTCACAGCATATAGAGTGATATCCACAGCAATTGTCTCTTAGTCATTCAGTGGAAGGAAATCTTAAGTGGCAAGAGAATTTTCCCCACTTTTTCCAATTAGTCTTTTAAATATCACATGTGCTCCTGATTTCTGATATCCAAATTTAGATCAATAGAATATCCCTTTATTTTGTAATCATCACCATCAATACCATGGTTATTATCAGCAGCAGCAATATAAGCATCACTATAATCAGAGGTACTAGTTAAAGGGGATTTATTTCATTTCAGTAATGCTTTATCCCCAACCTGTATATTATAGCCAAATGTTCAAATATCATCTCATTTTACAAGTCAAATATGGCTTTTATGTGGTGTTCAAGTGTCTTAGTTACTTCTCTATTGCTGGGAAGAGACACCATGATTCTTAAAATGAAAGCTTATACTTGGGGGCTTGCTTACAATTTTAGAAGCTTAGTACATTATTATCATGACAGGAAACAGGCATGGTGCTGTAGCCATAGCTAAGAGCTTTACATCCTGTTCCATAGGCAGCAAGAAGAGAGAAAGAGACACTGGGCCTGATGTAAGCTTTTGAAACCTCAAAGCCTACTCACAATGACATATCTCCAACAAGGCTACACCTTAATCCTTCTAATCTTTCTCAAAAAATTCCACTTCCTAATGATTAAGCATTCAAATTATGAGCCTATGAGGGACCTTTCTCATTCAAACTACCACACCAAATAACCACAATTCTCACTGTTTTGACAACGACAACAACAACAACAACAACAACAAGTTAAATATCACTCTCATAAAGTCTTTTTCTGTGTTGCTTATAGGTATGATTCACCTGGCGGCTACAACCACCAAAGTGGTTTCGGAAAAGGGAAACAAGGACAAAGGCACCACAGAAACTCTAAATGCTTTGGCTTTAAGGAAATCGCCTACTATTTCTACACAAATCTATTGGCTTGAATTAGAACCCTGCCTTGACATCATGGCATATGCATGCTTTTGGAACACTAATGGCTTCTTCCATATCCTACTCTATCTTCCCTGGCACATTCTTCAAACTCTACCTTTCCTAGTACATTCTCAAAACTTCACCACCTCTCAGTGAGAAAGCAGTCCACACAGAACTCCTGGCACCCTCATCCCTACCATCTCTCATCTTAATCTTATTGATTAGGTGCTTGTTTTCTGTGAATCATATATATATATTTCCCAAGAGGAATCTGCCAATGTCAGGAAAGTCTTTGACTTGCTGGTTTCCAAATGACTTTTATTAGACTTCTCTTTAATTGAACCTATTAATTTGTAACTGATTTAAAATTTTGTTTTATATGTAAATAAGTTTAGTAGATTAATAAAAGTACTTCAATGCCGTCATAAGAAACCACTGAAAGAAAAATGCCATAACCACAATTAACAATTTTAATGAGAGTAATAGACTGCATTTGCACTATGATTTATGCATTTTCAAACAAAGTTGTCTACATCTCATTAAATACACAGCAGACCACCTGAGGCCCATTAGTATTATCAGGTATAGATAATATAATTAGGGATGAAGGAATCAAGGGACCTGCCCCAAAGCAACACAAATTATGTTACAGAATCTAGGCTCAGTGTAGGTTTGTGAAAATTCCTCATTACTCATTTTACTTTACCTAATAGGCATTAGGAGAAGGTTTCTGGATCACTTAAATTGCATATAAAAGACACTACCTACTCTGAGCAATGGATTAATGATACCAATCAACGGAATCCTTTTATTCTTAGTTGTAATCCAGAAACGAAAAGACAGACAAGCTGGCAAAGAATGTGTTATAAAATTCCTGGAATATGAATAAAAAAACACCAAAAACTGAGATGGGAATTCAGAGAACCAGAGGATGACAAAGAGACAGACACTGAATACCAATCCAATGTATCTACTATGAAAAAAATTCATGAGATGCCAGACAAAATGTAGACCTTGTCAAGACGGAATTTTTTAAACACAATTCTATGAAGGAGGGAGGATTGAAACAACCATTGCAACAACAGCAAAATGTTCTCACTATCATACTTTCAATCATCCAAATCTGAAAAAAAGAGGAATTTTGTTGTATGGATGGCACTGAGCAGGCTTCAAAAGCCCAGATGTGATGTGTGCAGACTGGGCTTGGAGTAGCTGTCACATGATCAAACAACTTATTTGGGAACATTTCAATCTCAGGCCAACCTGTTTTCAGGAGGACTTATCACTCAGACTAAGAATGAATCAAAGTTCAGGTGGCTTAGAGAAAGAAAGAAATTTAATAAAGTTTGATCAGTGTACTACTTTCCATACTGATTAGGTGAAATATGTAGGTCCATTAGTCATTTATGAGATAAAGCAGAAGTGGTTGTCTGTAGCTAAAAAGTATTTGTGGGACATGATGGCACCATTGAACTGCACACACCACTAGACTGCACCAGACCTAACTACCCTAAATCTCATAGATAAGGGAAGCATTCATGAAGTCATTTGCTGAGGAGCAATTGTTTCCTCAAGGGATATGGCCCATGAGAGGCTATTCATGTTGCGGTAGATGGCCCTATACCCATGCAAACAAAGGCATGACTAAGTGGAGTCAGTTTTGTTGTTGTTATGATCTGTTTGTTTTGCAACACATGTAAAGTTGGGAGGGAAAATGGTAGGGAACACAGGGTAGGACTTGGAGGGGACAGAATAGGGATGGATCAAAACATATTATTGGAAATGTGAAATAATCTTCATACGATAAAAATAAAGAAACAACGGGAAGGTGAAATATCTGTGTCTCACTCTCTAGTAGGTCAGTGGAGGTGGGAGGTAGTGGAAGGATTTTGAGATATCTAAATAGAAAGGAATTGAACAGGGCTTGGTGTTTCTTGCCCTGAGACATCTTCAGTGCACAAGGACATGGAAGAGAAAATATCAATCTGAATGTTTCCTGGCTTATGAGGTCCGACTACAGTCCAACATTTTCAAAAACATGATTCTTCCCAAACCCTCACCTACATCATGAGGAAGAGTAGTTTTCAAAACTGAACAGATGACTTCCAGAAGACTACTGTCAAATAGAATAGATTTAGGGTATCACATGTTGTTTATCATGCATACATGGCATTTGATGGCCATGGAGCATGTCTGGCTGGTATATTTGACTCCTTGTTCTGCTATATTGATGACTTGATAGATCATAAAATAGTAGTAAAATTCACCAATAAATGTGAATAGGTAAACCTTGAAATTTTCAAAACATCCTCTGATAAACAGAATGTAAGCACATTATAATGTTGATGAAATAGTGTGTGCAGAAATTTACAGAAAGATTCATTGATATTTCACTTCCAAGTTCATCTTCTTTTCTTAAATTCATTTATTAAGGTGGAATCCATTAACTTAAGGTATGAATGTATTCTCAAAAATACCAGAAAATTGTCTTTAAAATGGTAAATTATAGTTGAAATGAAGCAATTTGTCTTCTAAGATTCCTGGTGTGTATGTGTGCCCTGCTCCTTTGTATGTCTGTCTCTGTGATATGCTTATATAAACCCTGAATGTATATGTACAAACCATAAACATATGACATCTATATAAGCATCTTTGGCCTGTCTTTTGACTTGTAATGCTATCTGCTGGGTTCTATCATTAAAGATAATTAAAGTCTTTAAAATCCTATTAATGTTTATATGACTCATAATAATGATTTACCTCTTTAGGGAGGCAAATGAAACAACTTATTTTGAGTCAACCCCAATTTTTAAACACTAGAACGGGTGTTTCTAAGTTAGTTTGTCTGCTCCCCCAAAACAGTGATCTTTTATGCATTTTATTGTACATTTTTCTCCCAATAATTCTGAGGACATGGGAAATTAACTACAGGTATTCTCCCCATGCAGAAAGGAAGCTAGCAGTCTGAGAGAGTGCTTCCTCCCAGAGAGGAAAACAGATAGGTGTTTACAGGGTGTATTCAGGTCTGTCTCTTTCATCTTGAAGTTCTTGTGTGTTAGTCTTTTTCTCCAAATAATTGAACTTGGATGATATTTTCCTGAAGTGGAAGAGCAGGCAAACTTCGAAGTGCCACTGGGAGGTAAAGGCAGAGAGACTAAGACTTTCAAAGAGGCAAAAACGATAGGAGAGAATGAAGGATGATGAGCTGCAGCTCAGGGATTTGAGGACCAGGATGAAGAGATTTGATTAGCTGGTTCAGGGAGAAAGAAATCGATAGGAAAGGTAAGCCATTTGAAATCATGAATTGAGGGAAGCCCGGGATCAATCTGGGCTAGGAATTACTTTTTCTAAGGCTCAGACATACTATTTTCAGTCAGGTAGGCTTAGAAAAAAAATCATATCTAGTCTGAAATAAATTCATGAATATCTACCTTATAAAATAAAAACAAAAGTTTGGAACTGAAATGCTAAGAACAAGAAGATTTTTAAACACAGTACATTTGCACCTCTGTATATTTTTGAAGCTGTATTAAAAATTATTGTCAAAATGATCCACAGGTTAAAACTGAGGATATATGTTGACAGGGTTGAAGAGTGTTCAAATAAACAAATCATCCAAATTCAAGATTAGTTTCAAATTGAAAGATTATTTTTTCAAGGAGCTGACAAAGCTCTCATCATTTAGTGAAATAAAATGCATGTTTGTAATTTTTTTGAGTTGATGTATAGCACACATACATTAAATATTTCAAAATTATTCATCATCAATGAAACAAAATTTTATATGCATCTTAAGCATTACCATGAATGCGGCGATATTTTATTTGTGCTCTAACAAATAAAGCTCGCCTGAAAATCAGAATGAGGAGCTAGCCACTAGGCAACCATAGAAGTCTGGAGGTTTATATAGACAGACATGAAATGATAGAGCTGGGCAGAGAGAGGAAGTGATAAGGCAGGGTGGAGAGAGGAGCTTACTCTCCTTCAGTGGAGAATTTCAAAGGGATAAGAAATAGTGGCTTGCTGCTCTGCCTCTCTGATCTTTCAGCTTTTACCCCAATATCTAGTGCTGTTTTTTTAAAGACCTTTTATGATTTGTGTTACACATGAAGACTATAAGATAAGTAACTCTTCCATTTCATCTTCAAGATCCCTCCTCCAAACAGTATCATTTATATTTGATCACTATCTTAAGGTATCATTGCTGTGATGAAACACTGTGATTACAGCAACTTAGGGAGGAGTGGGTTTATTCAGCTTATGCTTTCACTTCACTGTTTATCAATGAAAGGAATCAGCACAGAAACTCAAACAGGGAAGGATTCTGGAGGAAGGAGCTAATGCAGAGGTCATGGAGTAGTGCTGCTTATTGGCTTACTCCTCATGGTTTATTCAACCCTGTTCTCTTATAGAACCCAGGACCACCAGCCCAGGAATGGCCCAACTCACAATGGACTGGACCCTCCCACATTAAACACTAATTAAGAAAGTGACCTACAGGTTTGCCCATAAGCTCGATCTTATGGTGGCATTTTCTCAATTGGGACTCTCTCTTTCCAGACTCTTTTTTTCTACTCTTTTCTAGCTTCTGTCAAGTTGACATAAAAATAGTTGTCATAATCTTGAGATTATCCTACTTTTGAACTCCAATAAATGAGATATCAAAATATAAGAAAATAAAATCCAGATCAAGGACAAGTAATGGGAATTAATTTATAGTGGCTTATTGTATCACTGAAAAGAGAAGAGGAGCAAACATCTCTTAAAAATTCTATATTTTTATTTTATTTTACTATCAGAATTACTAATTTGCCACAGGCTGAGACTACAACTGTCATAGTAAAAACTAAAACAAATATTTCAGATCAATAATTGAGAAGTGATCACCAAAACATTTTCCTCACAGGATACTGAAATTACTAACCAAATGAAGTTACTTCCTTTTGGGAGGAGAAAAACCGTAGAAATTGAAAAATTCAAATTTTAGTATATAGCAGTCTTTAAATTAATTATTCAAGTTAACTTATTAATTTGAGGCTTAAAAACATTCTCTCCTACTGCAGTTTTAAAGCACTCAAGAACCCATTTTTATATAACCTGCAAGTGTTATGAGGTCAACTCTGATAAAGTCTCGATACTGAAAACACACGTTGAAATAGTTATGATTCAGTCTCTTTCCAAATGTCCCACACTCAAAAACACTAGAAAAGTCTTTGTTTTTGTGTTATCTCATTTTCCACCGACTTATAACTAAAATATATTTCAGAATAAATTTCATTCTTCTGTGAATTTCCTGTTTATATCTGGGAGAAACTCTAGTATGGTTTAAAATAAAAGTGAATCATTAGGAGTCATTACAATACTACATCTTTTTAACAAAATAATGGTATTGAGTTCAACACTCATCAAAGAAACACCTTTCTTGCAGTAGAGGACTATGAACACAAGAGCCTCAGGTGGTCAAAAGGCACAGAAAAGGAGACTGAGGGGTGCTCAGCCCTCAGGAACATACTTAGTACATCACTTCCTGAAATTATCAGGGAACTTTGCAGAAGAGAGATCAGAAAGACTGCAAGATCTGGAGGTTGAAGATGACCAAGAAACCAATCCTTCCTGTGTGCAACAGGGCAGTTATACTTCTGAATTCACAGGCGTTGTGACAGTATTCAGCCAAAATACTCAAGTTCAAGCCAGACAAAATTTTAGCACAGAGTGCAAAAGATGGGTGAAAAATTCCACCATGGGCTGAGAAACTATTGGCATTTGATAGCTACTAGGAGAGGAAGTCAGTTTTCTTTAAAAATGTGACACCTGGTTATTTGTCCACACTGCAGCAAAGACCCCACACCCAAGAGTATTTGGCCCACACACATTGAAAGGCATAAAGAAGAGCAAAGAAGGAGAAAACTCTTAATTGGTGGCTTGGGGAAGTGAAAGTGGGATGAGGGAAGCTGTAGGATGAATTTGATAAAATGCATTGTGTAAAATTCTCAAGTATGTAATGAAAAAATAATAAAAATAAACTAAAAATTAATCTTTTTTTTAACATATTCAAGTACATTTGAATTATTCCATTAAAATTTGTTTGTACAGGAATTTATAAAGTTGTTAGTTTTTTTTTCTTGGTTTTTCAAGACACAGTTTCTCTGTGTAGTTTTGGTGCCTGTCCTGGATCTCACTCTGTAGACCAGGCTGGCCTCAAACTCACAGAGATCCACCTGGCTCTGCCTCCTGAGGGCTGGGATTAAAGGCGTGTGGCACCACCACCTGGCTTGTTAGTTTTTAATAAAAGAACTTTTAAATGGTATTAAGCTACATTTATAAGAAGCACCTAAACGTCTGGTTTCATTCATGAATATCCTCAGCATGGAATTCTGAATGAATTTATTAATTTGCTCCTGCATTTAAGATATTCAATGCAGAAAACTGTCTGAGGTTGGTGTGAGATCTTAATGTATCCCAAATGACATAGGAGTCCTAGAAAGTCTCCATTCTGTGACAACTGTTAGCACAACACAAGACAGTCTTTTAATACTTTATTACATAAAATGTTTTACATTTTATGCATGTGTAAAAAAGACAATAACTATAAAAAATGTTACAGACACCTTCCTCAGTTATTGTGCCTAACAGTGTAAACTTTTATTTTAAAGGCATTTAGAATGTTGGTTCACAGAACTAATTTTTAATTTTAAATTATTTAGACCTAATTTTAAGTGTATGGTGAGACTCTTCAGTTCTAGATTTGATGTGAACCTAAATGGTAGAATTCATGATTAGAAGGCATAAGATTTTCCTGAGTTAATTCTCCAGGAAAAAAAAAAAAAGGAGGGCTGGAGGAAAGAAACAGGAAATGAGAAAAAAGGTAAGAAAGGGAGGAAAAGAGGAAGGAAACCAATTATGCATCATAATAGCACTTTTTCTCCAAACCCAACAAAGCAACAACAAACAGACAAAGATCCTGAATAACTTGCAAAGGTTTAGAAGCATAGAAAATGGTTTTAAATTATTGTATTTGGTAGATTATATGTGTCTTTAATTTTGAAAATTCTAGGGAAAATGTGTAAAATGTGAACACTAAATTTGAAGATATATTTAACATGTTTACACCAAACAAATCAGTAAAGCAAAAAGAACTTTATTGATAAGATCACTTGTAACATATTAAATAAACGAGTTAATTAACCACACCCATATACTGTAAGTGACTTGTTACTTTAAGGATCTGATGAAAGTTTAAATTATGAAATTTTGTGGTAACCTAATAAAATGTTTAATATAGCTTCTTTAAGATCTTTTTTTATTGAAAATAACTTTTCATATGATGTATTCTAATCATGGTTTTCCATACCTCAACTCTTTCCAGATGCTCTCTGCTGCCCCAACTCCCCACCCACCAACTCCGCATCTTTTTAAAAATACAACATGATAAACAAATGTTCACAAATGTAACAATGTAGGAAAAGCTAAAATTATGTAGTCTTTTCACAAAAGATATGAAATTATTGACTTTTTATAATTCAAGAAAATACCTTATCAATTAGTGAGATAACTTTTAATTTATTCTTAGCCTTTAGAAATGTATAAGACACTGTAAATGAAGTTTTGCCCTGTGTTTTAGCATTAAAATTAATAAAATGAATACAAATGAAAATGGTTACTTGATCTTTCAATAAATATGTTTTAATTCTACTGTGCCAGTTTCTACTTTAGTACTGTCAGTAAAAAATAGTTTCTATTATTCTGAGAACTAAAAAGAAAAAGGAAAGAAAAGTAAATAGCAATGTGAATGCATTTATGGAATGTGTATGTGCATACGTGTGTGTGCATTTGTGAGTGTGAGTGTGTGTGTGTGTATGGATGGTGTGTAGAAGGCTAAATAAGACTTGAGGACTGTTCACTATGGATAGAGTAATTAGAGAATTTATTTCCACAAATGTGTTCTTTAAAGTGGCATTTAAATAATAAAGACATATGCTATAAAGAATTTAGGAAGAATGAACCAAGCCTAAGGTAAAATAGCTGAGTTATGATAAAAAAAGCCATGAAATTAAAAAGAAACTTGAAATATTTCCAAAACATAAGGGAGAATGGTGTAGTAAACATGAAAAAAAAAGAGTTAAAATGTGAAAAAAAGTGAAGTTGAGCTGATTTAATTTTAGATCAAAGTAATGGGGTGTATGTCAGAGCTCAGAGAAAAATGTGAATTCCATTCTTTACTTCTTTTTTTTTTTTGTTTTTTTGAGACATGGTTTCTCTCTGTGTAGCTTTGCTCCTTTCTTGTTGCTCACTTGGTAGCCCAGGCTGGTCTTGAGCTCACCGATATCCGCCTTGTTCTGCCTCCCGAGTGCTGGGATTAAAGGCATGTGGAACCACCGCCCGGCTCCATTCTTTACTTCAAGGGAAGTCATTCACTGCATAAGGCTGCTGTGTAGAGTCCACATGGATGAGGTGCGTGGTTCAAAATATGGGTAATGGAAGACATATCCACAGGTAGAGAATGTTCAGGGACTAACTGATTGCCTAGGGGAGAAAGTCAGATATTTTGCCAGGGAATTATATATGTTTAAGCAGTGGGAAGACATGGATCAAGACTGCCACTTTTTCTTTTCTGAAGTTAAATGGATGGCAGCATGTACTGTATATAGAGACAATTCTGACCCAATGTCTTCCTGCTGCTTATGGAGCCGTGGGTGGACCTCTAGAGGATTCACTTCTCCTAAAAGTCTCTCAAAACACTGGCAGAGATGGTGAGAGTAGTTTAAAAACCAGGGCTTGTCTTCATGGGGTCTGGCAGCCTTCATGTGTTAAAACTGCTCTTGGTCTTGTCCATAATCTGCTTCATTCTCACCTGCTGATTCCCCAAAACTATTGCTTAAAGTTATATACCACATACTGGAATTGTCCTGCCCAATTGGCTCCACTAGCTGGACTCATCTCTAGTTGATGGGTCCTTATGCTGTAATATCTGCACCTGTTGCTTAGCTTCTTCAATCATTCACCGATGGTCACAGATGTTCATGTTAATGTACAAAACTGAGAAAAAAACTGGATAGAGATAAAGTATGTAGTGGCCATATGAAGATGATATGTGTCTCCTGTCTTCCTCCTGTTTCCCTGTGGACCATGAGACAGTACTTTATGTTTGATTTTAGCAGAAGATGGGAAGTCGGGACTGACTACAGACGATGCATACACATACACGAAATGTATTAGAATATCAGGTCACTGTCAAGTGACTGTATGGCTTGTCATAATTGAAAATGATAAATTGTATGATTTTTCTACTTGATAATTTTCCATTACTGAAGAGTCAGAAACCAAAACTTACAAGAGAGGTTTGAGTCTCAGCTTAACAAATGCTGAAGAGATTTATAATAGTCACCATCAAGGAGTGTTCAAATATTGCCATTTATTTATCCCGTTATTACTTTTTAGTAATATATACATATTTTTCTAAAGGATAAATATATTTATTTTTTAAAATAAAATAAAGCATTTAATCTGGGGCTCACAGTTTGAGAGGATTAGTAAGTGATTATTTATAGATAAATAATTTAAAAACCACTATGTAAGAGATATTGGGCCATAACTATGAAAAGATCCTTTTACATCTCCAGGAAAAAAAGGGAGGATGGGAGAAAAAAGAAGTTAGAGAGAAAGAAAATAAGGGAAGAAAAGAAGAAAGACCGTGTTACACAACACTAATAGAACTGAATGTCAAGAACTCACAATAGCACCAAACTCAAAGAAAACAACTAACAAAAAATGTCTGAATAATTTGCAATTTATTTTTATTCATAATCTGTCATATTCATAATCCGTGTCTTCCCACTACCTAAATATACCTAATTTCTCAGAAAAGTAATTGACTTTCTCCCATAGTCATTCAATTAATCTCTCAACATTCTCTACCTGTGGATATGTCTTCCATGATCCATATTTGGACTACACATCTCAACTATGTAGACTCCACATAGCACCCTTGTATAGTCAACTGTCAGGGATTTCTCTTGAAGCCTATAATGGAATTCTCATCTTTCTCTGAGTTCTGAGATACATCTCACTACTTTGATCTAAAATTCTATCAACTCAACTTCATTCTTTTCACATTTCTTTTACTCTTATTCATATTTGTCACATTATCCTCCTATACGTTCTGGGAATATTTCAAGTTTTGCTCACCTTTTAAAAAATGAATATTATTTCCCTTATTTATTGTTCCCACCCCTCATTTTCCCATGAAAATCTCCCTTATCATTTTAAGAGCTATTAAGATTGACAATTCCAACACTCTTCCTCCAATCAAGAAGAAAATCTGTTTGCTTAATAGTTCATTCAATAAAAACATATGAAGCAAATGTTATTTCCTGATGATGATGTGAGCACAGTAAAAGCAGGCGGCAACTTCAACATCAAAATTTCCTTCATCATGACATGCACACTCATATGTGGGGTTTGCACAGTAAGCAGAAACGGTTTATTATAATGGCCCTTTCTATGGAGAAGAGAACTTAAGAATCAACTCATGACAATTGGAATTCTCTAAGAACTATGACTAACGTTTTTATCTGAATGACAAATGCCCACCATAGGCTTCATTTAATGAAATCATAGGCCCTTTATATTTTGTCCCTGCGTGATGGCTAAATGATGGTCATGCATCTTTGATGTTATGATTAACCAGGGTCCCTTGATATCAATTCTTGTTTATTATCAATAAATATAGTTTCCATCAACTGTATCCAAAGGACTTTACCATGGCAATTTGAAAGTGCTGTTGAGGGGAACATATGAGCAGAATGTTGGAAGGTAAGATGTTTTTAAATTCTCCCTTTGCTCTTTCAGTTATAAAACTAGAGTCAATTTAAATCCCTTTGACAGAGACCCACATCAAATGGCTCAGCAAATGTATCCATCATGCATTATTTATCAAGGACCCTGCTCTAATTTCTTCAGTCAGCATATCCTTGCATTCATTGGAGTCCTCATACTAAGTGTTC
>CABHPP010130793.1:2828-18417 GCA_902168425.1 Peromyscus attwateri | reverse complement strand
TTTCTTTTTTTTTTTTTCTTTTTTTTTGGTTTTTCAAGACAGGGTTTCTCTGTGTAGCTTTGCACCTTTCCTGGAACTCGCTTTGGAGACCAGGCTGGCCTCAAACTCACAGAGATCCACCTGCCTCTGCCTCCCGAGTGCTGGGATTAAAGGCATACGCCACCACCGCCTGGCTCCTTTTCTTAACAATTAAAAAAAAAAAAAAACTCAGGTGGGCATTGGTGGCATACGCTTTTAATCCTTGCACTAGGGAGGCAGAGGTAGGTGGATTGATAAGTTCAAGGCCAGCCTGGTCTACTGAGTGAGTTCTATCTAAGACAGTCAAGGCTACATAGAGAAACCCTGTCTCAAAAAGCAAAAGCAAATAAACAAAATAAATAAACAAACAAACAAAAAAAGAAAATCAAAACCAAAACAACCCCTCAAGCAAACAAACACTCAGGTTTTGCATAGTGTTTCCATAAACAAGAGACTGGTAAGCCACAGAGAAGTAAATATAATGCCTAAACTATACGTAGGTATCATAATCAAGTATATGTGCGTTGTGTGACAGACAGACTTTTCCTGGGGAGATGAAACATACATTTACTCACCTCAGAAACAAAAGACCAAAGTATTGAAGGCATCAATGTCCAAATTGACAAAACAATGATTTATTTTTTATTGAAGTTACTAACAGAAGCATGGGAGAGGGGTTATTCACGAGGAGCAGGAAGGACACAAAAGTCTCTTAGCCTCCACATGGGATCACTCCCCAAACCTGCAACCCTGGAGCAGTCCACATAGCTTGCAGCCAGTTCCACAGTCAAAACCTCTTTTTTCCACACTCTGGCTACTCAGGTTCCACCCCAGCAACTTCATACTCCCCTTTATACTGTTGGAAATGGACAACTTCGGTGTTTTCCCTAGATATGTGACCTTTTGGTTACCTCCTGTTTGTTACCTGAAGCTCATGAGCCTCCTCCTCCTTCCCGGGACAAATATTTCCCATTTGAGGGGAATGTTGCAATTCAGAGGAACATACCATGCAATGCACATGGCACACACACTAATAGAAAAGTGGAAAGGGGACCGCAAGCCAAGGCATGCAGACAGGTTCTATAAGTTGGCAGAGAAAATGCAAGGAACCTTTTTTTTTTTTTGCAGTTTCCCTGTAGATCTAATTTGCATTTGGGATTCCCAGAACCTTAAGAGAATAGATTTGTATTACTTATAGACTACTAAATTTATGCTAATTTGCACCAACAGCAATAGGAAAAAGGTTGTTTAGATACTAAATTAGGCACAATAATAGAGTCATGATTTCTTGAATCCTTTCTCTAAATTTGTATATTGTGATTAAAACATGGCTATGACTTCAACATGCAACTTTTCTTCAGCATAATACTGTAGAAGCGAGAATGCATCTTAGAATCACGTCTTACTAGCTGGGTGGCAAAGGTGCTACATGGTGCTACCCACTCCTTTGAGAACCTGAGACACAGAATTGAGTGTCATCTACTAGAAGGAACGTGTCATAGAACCTGATGTGGTGGCACATGCCTGTAATTCTGGCATTGTGGGGGCAGAAACAAGAGGATGGATGGTTGTGAGTTTGATAGTCGAGTCTCCTTAGTGAGTTCTAGGCCAGAGCTCCCTAACAAGACTCTGTCAAAAAACAATCCACATTGTATATTAGCTTTACTTACTTTCTTTTTTAAAATTTTATTTTATTTAATTAACATTTTTCATTTATTTTACATACCGACCACAGTTTCCTCTCCCTCTTTTCCTCCCAGTTCTCCTCCCGACTCCCATCTACCCTGCTTCCCATCCACTCCTCCTCCATCTCCATTCAGAAAGGGATAGGCCTCCATGGGCTTGAACAAAGCATGGCACATCAAATTGAGGTAGGACCAAGCTCCTCCCCTTGCGTCAAGGTTGAGTGAGGTAATCCAGCATGGGGAACAGGTTCCCAAAAGCCAGCTAAGTGCCAGGGTCAGGTCCTGATCTCACTGCTAGGAGCCTTACAAACAGACCAATCTATACAACTGTTACACACATGTGGAGGGTACACACATACAAAGGGTCTAGGTCAGTCCCATGCAGGCTCTCTAACTGTTGGTCTAGAGTCCATGTGCTCCCACGAGCTCAGGTCAGCTGTCTCTGTGGTTGTACAATCCTTCCTCTCTCGCTTCAGCAGGGCTCCCTGAGCTCAGCCCAGTGCTTGGCTGTGGATCTCTCCATCTGCTTCCATCAGTTACTGGATAAAGGCTCTCTGATGACAATTAGGGTAGTCACCAATCTGATTACAGTAGATGGCCAGTTCAGGCACCCTCTCCACTACTGCTAGGAGTCTTAGCTGGGGTCATCCTTGTGGATTTCTGGGGCTTTCCCTGGCACCAGGTTTCTCCCTAACCCTGAAATGGTCCCCACTATCAAGATGTGTCTTTCTTTAATCTCCCCCTCCGGCCCACCCCCAATGTGCCTCCTGAGCCCAGCCTGCCCAACCTGCTTCCTAAAGTTCCTATACCCCCATCTCCCCCACCCAGGCCCCAGTTTACCCAGGAGATCTCTTCTATTTCTTCTTCCCAGGGAAATCCATGCATCCTTCTTTGGATCCTCTTTATTATCTAGCCTCTCTGGAGCTGTGGATTGTAGGTTGGTTATCCTGTACTTTACTCCTAATATCCACTTATGTGTGAGTACATATCATGTTTGTTTTTCTGGGTCTGAGTTACCTCACTAGGATGATTTTTTTCTAGTTCCATCCATTTGCCTGTAAATTTCATGATGTCATTGTTTTTTTATCATTGAGTAATATTCCATTGTGTAAATGTACCACATTTTCCTTATCCATTCTTAATTTGAGGGGCATCTAGGTTGTTTCCAGGTTCTGGCTATTATGAATAATGCTGCTATGAACATAGTCGAGTAAGTGTCCTTGTATGATTGAGCATCCTTTGGGTATATGTCCATGGTTGGTATAGCTAGGTCTTGAGGTAGATTGATTCCCATTTTTCTGAGAAACCAGCATATTGATTTCCAAAGTGACTCTACAAATTTTCATTCCCACCAGCAGTGGAGGAGTGTTCCCCTTACTCCACATCCTCTCCAACATAAGCTGTCCTTTGTGTTTCTGATCCCAGCCATTCTGACAAGTGTAAGATGGTATTTCAGAGTTATTTTAATTTGCATTTCCCTGATGACTAAGGATGTTGAACAATTCTTTAAGTGTATTTTGGACATTTGAGATTCTTCTGTTGAGAATTAGCTTTACTTTCATAATAATTAAAATTTTATACCATTGGTTCAGGGTCATTACCTCCTCCTCCCGTGTGTGTGTGTGTGTGTGTGTGTGTGTGTGTGTGTGTGTGTGTAGACCTCCCAGATAGAGACACCCATTTCTGATGTCTGAAGATCACATATTCTGTGTATTTGCCCCAGGCAGTGACTCACACTCCCAATCCCCAAAGCTTGAGGACCTTGAGTACTGTCCATGTCCTCCAGGCAACACTGTCCACTCCCACTGTAACCCTATACACCTGTGCCCTGATACCGAAGTAACACCTGTAGAGACCTGTGAGTCTTCCACAGACTTCTGGGGATCTGCAACAAGAGCTTAACCCTACAGGAGGTTTGCTTCTGTTTTCAGAAGCTGTACCTAGATTTTGCTTAGCTGGACCACTTCTAGTACCCTACTCCCACATCAATACTGGTTTTCCCCATGACTGAACCCCCAAGTATCGTTCAGCTGATTCATAATCTAACATGTTGGAATAGTAGCAAATAAAGACCCAAATGACCTGGCAATCAAAGTTTGACAGATATCCATACAAGAAACATTATTAACGACCTAACTCCAAATGCTTAAGTCCTATTGCAAAAAACATAAACAATATAAATGACACAGACAATAGGTCACCACCTGTTCTGGATGTCAACTTGACACAACCTGTGGATGTCTGAGAGGAGGGAACTTCAGTTAAGAACATGCCTCAGTAAGATCTGGCTGTAGGGCATTTTCTTAATTAGTGATCGGTGGCAGAGGGCCCAGCCCATTGTGGGTGGTGCCATCCCTGAGCTAGTGGTCTTGGGTTCTATAACAAAACAGTCTGAGCAAGCCATGATGAGCAAGTCAGTAAGCAGCACCCCTCCATGGCCTCTGCTTCAGCCCTATCTCCGGCTTCCTGCTCTGTTTGTGTTCCTGTACTGACTCCCTTCAGTGATGAACAGTAGTATGGAAGTATCTTAGTTATGGAAGAGACACCATGACCACAGCAACTCTCAAAAGGCAAAACATTTAACTGGTGTGGCTTACATTTTCAGAGGTTTAGTCAAATATCATCGTGGTGCAACATGGTGGCGTACAGGCTGACATAGTGCTGGAGAAATAGCTGAGAGTTTTATGTCTTGACTCGCAGACAACAGGAAGTGGTCTGAGACACTGGGAGGTATCTTGAGCACATAGGAAACCTCAAAGCTCGCCTCCACAGTGACACACTTCCTCCAACAAGATCACACCTACTCCAACAAGGCCACATCTCCTGATAGAGCCATTCCCCTTTGGGGGCCATTTTCTTTTAAATTGCCACAGGAAGTGTAGGCAAAATTAACCCTTTCCTCTCCAACTAGCCTTTTCATCATGGTGTTTCATTAAAGCAACAGAAACCCGAACTAAGACACCCTCCCAAACTCACTACTCTCTTAGTAATATTCCCTAGAAATTTATATGATGTACAAGACAATGATTTCAGAATAGCAATTACAAATATGTTCCAGGAGCTCAAGACCATATGAATAAATGCCAGAATGAACACCACAGAACACAGTCACTTCAATGAAATAAAGGAAACAATCCTAGATATGAAAATAGAACTTAACTGAGAATTTCTAAAGAAAAGCCAAATTGGATTTAACTTTAAGTGAGAAATTAAGTGAATCAATGGAAAAGCTCAGTGGGAAGCCTCACCAGTAGAATGGATCAAGTGGAGAGGAGAATACCAAGGCTGATAAGAAGGTAGAGGAAATGTGTCACTCATTCACAGAAGAAGTTAAATATTAAAATACCTGTGAATGGAATATGCAGGAACTTTGGAACACTATAAAAGACAAAATTCAGAAATAGCAGGCACAGGAGAAGAAGAATAAACTCAAATAAAAGGCACAGAATATATTTTTGACAAAACCGTAGAAGAAAACTTCCCTAATCTAATGATAAAGTTGCCTATGGAGATACAAAAGGCACACAGAGCACCAAACAGACAGGACCAAAAGAAACATCCACATCATGTAATAGTTAAAACACTAACACTTTGTTTACAGAATAAAGAAAAGCTAGTTAAAGCTACTTGAGAGTAAAATCAAGTCACACATAGAGGCAGGCCTGAAAGAGTAACAGCTGATTTGTCAATGGAGACGTTCAAAGCCAGTGGGACTTGAAATAATGTTCTGCTTGTACTGAAAGCCCACAGATGCTAGCCAAGACTGCTGTAACAAAAACAGAACAAAACAAAACAAAACAAAACAAAACAAAACAAAACAAACTACCAGTCATAACAGAAGGAAAAAAGAAAATTTTACATGATAGAAGTATATTAAGGGAATTTAAGGCCACTAAATTGGCTCTACAGAGGATAGTGGAAGAAATCCTTTGGTCTGAAGGGAAGGCACAAGGAATAGACAGTTCTGTAACGGTTAATCAAAAGAGGACTAAGAAAGCATCACAAAACAACTGAAAGGAAACAATACACATCTTTCAATAAGAACTCTGAATAATAAAGATCTCAATTCCCCAGGAAAGAGACACAGGCTCACACAGGATTAGAAACAGGATGCCCTTTTTGTTGTTTCCTCATCAACGATAGACACCACCTCAGTGGAAAAGGATAGAGAGAGGAATTACAAGCAATTGGAACTAAGAAGCAAGCAGGCATGGCTATTCTAATTTCTGACAAAATAGATGTTACACTGAAACCAGCCAGAAAGGTCACCTTTAAATTGATAAAGTATTTTTAAAGACACTCTTCTGTCTTTGTGTTTCCTTACGTCATCGATAGCAAGAGAATGACAGTCCTGGTACGGGATTCAAAATGAATTACTTCACCATCGTCTCTCTAGTCTTCTTGAATTGAGTAGTTCTTGATGTTTAGCACTATAGACCAGTTATATTGTGAAACAGAACTTAGGTTGGTTCTGATGTTTCCTCACAATAAAATACAGTCTTTGCAGATATTGCTGTCTCCCGTAATGGCTTGTTGTCAGACATGGTCGGCCTCCATGTGTTCGATCTCCATGTGTTCAGTCTCCGTGGTCGGTCTCCACAAGCTCTCGAGCGCTGCTGTCCCCTTCGAGCTGTTGGTAGAAAAGTTCCAGAGCCAGCAGAAAACTTTCATGCTCTGAGCACCGGAGAGAAAGGTTTTTGTTATAAGGGTTTCTCCTTTCATAGAATTATTCCAGGATTCCTGGGCCAGGGTGGCGATGTTACGTGTTATAGTATCAATGATGGTAAATCCATAGATGGGGAGAAATTTGATAAGATTTTCACCTTCAAGCTTGTTGTCCTTATGTATTGTCCATGGCAAACACTGGACTGAGCACACTGGCTCCCGGTTTTTCACCTAGAGTGAGAGGTTGGACGGCAAGTGTATGGGCTCTGGGGTGAAAGAAGGCAGGAGCGTCATGGAAGCCATCTGGTGCTTTAGGTCCAGGAACTGCAAGACCACTGAGAAAATTAACGTTGTCAGCGGTGGATAACGGTGAAGCATTTGACTGCACCTTAACCACAGCACCGCCCCTTCCATAGTCAGGAGGCACCCCCACTACATCTGCTCACAGTGTCCCCTAACCTTTGGGGACACCGTGACAACCTTTGCAGCTCCCTGGGCTCTGCATTTTTCCTTGTCTCCCCAAGTTTAGCTGGATGACAGTGAAGTTCAGGATTATTAGTAAAGACTGACTAAGGGGCTGAGGAGATGGCTCCGTGGAAGAGTGCCTACTGGGCAAACTGGAGGAGTAGAGTTGAGATCGCTGGAAGCGTGTAGAATCCAGATACTGTAGGTGTTGATACTTTCAACAGGAACAGAGCACCTACGGTGAGATGGAAGGCAGAGGCGGGTAGACGTTCACAGGCCGGCTAGACTGACCGCCATTCAAGCCAGAGACCCTCCCTCCCACAAGGCAGAAGGCGAAGAGCCTTAGCTGAGTTTACTCTCTGATCTCCACAGGCATGCTGTGGCACTTGCACTCATGCCAATACACATATTATACACACCAATTGTAAAAACTAAATAAAAAAAGTAAACGCAAGTCATAGTCTTCTTTTGGAGGAAGGGATCAGAAAAGGAGAGCTGCTTTTTCTCATTGTGACACCTCACACAATTATTAGCAGCCGCCTCTCACAGTTCTCTTATTACTGGTGTTAACTGACTCAATTACAAGATTAATCTGCTCTAGTTACTATCACCCCCCTCCCAAATATATATATAATGTGGGAACAAGCTTTATGCTCATTTATATGTTATTTTTCTCATCACAGTTTCACAATAATGCATTTTCAAACCGTACAAACAAAATGTCTGTGGTGAGAGGGAATGGGAGATGGCGAGGTATGCCAGCCGGCTTTCCCCAGCCTGTGTAAACACAGAGCCTCACGCTGGTGGTTGTGGTTCTTGGGCAGGTATTTTATGAAATGAAGTGTCCCGGGTGTATTGATGGGGAGAGCAAAACAGTGCTGGGATAAGGCTAATCATTACCTCTCTTCTCTAAATTGCTCTGAAAAGAAACACTGTGAAAATAGATTATACGTTATCATCAGCCCCAGGAGCCCACATGAAACCATGACCTAGGACCAGTTACTCTGTGTTCAGCTGGAATTTAGAAAATCCCCTCGGTGGCTACTAACTACTATTTTGCCTCTCTTCCTATTCCTTTCTCACCCACACCAAGGATAAAGATACTCTTAAGAAAAAAGGTTGAATCAACTTACTAACAGTGAGTTAAGACAGGCAGACCATCCTCCAACCTTCTTTTGCTTACTTGGATTTTTGGGGGGCACAGAACCCTAGGTCAGTTTGACCAAGGCAGCTGAGCTTCACTGAGCATTCTCACAACTCAGGGTTCTCAGCAGGTGTTAAGTTCAGAGATGTGGGAAGAGCCCTCCAGTTGTACCACACAGTCATCTGGCTGCTGTATGTGGGACAGAGCTGTCCACCTGGTGTCTCAAGGACACAGTGGCCCTAGGGGGGTTTGTTTTTATTAATTCTATCTCTTTTGTACCATAAATAAAATAGATTATGTAGTCATCAAAATTTACATCTACCTTCATGAGTTACATGCATGTAATTCTTAAAGTCAACAGTTTAAGAAAGATTCGGATTAGGGAGGGTGTTGACATTGGCACAATAAGCATAGATAAAAACAGTAGACTCAAAGGCTTTACGGTGAAAAAGGAGAAGAGGTAGAAAGGCCATATGTACTCTGCAAAGGGAAGAAGAGAGGAAAACAATGTGTTGGCTCTTGGAAATAGGAACCATTCCTTAACAGATTTGCTCTGGGTCTGCATTTCTCCCATCATTGTCCTGGACCTGAAAAATCACATTGTCTGATTCTGGGAAGTTAGGATGACCCAAAGCCATCAGGATTAGGTATAGCCAAGTTAGTCATTCCCTGCTGGCCCCTAAGCCCTTGCTTTAATAAAGCCTGCCCTGCTCTGAATGCTGGGTCTCATTTATAGGTAAAATAAAAACAAACTTTGATGACGACTTCTGCAGCTGCGAAGAAAAGAATTATGATTTCCTTCCTCTTTTGGCTCTTTTGGGTTCTCAGGAGGTACGGTAGGAAAATCAGCACCAGATGGCTCTCAAGGAGATGATGCTCAGTTTTAAATTTATGGGCCATTTCTGGAAGACACTCTGAAGGTGGCCCAAGTTTCAAATCACTTTCAGAACAGATGCACCAGGGAATGCCTCCCCCTCTGGTTTACAAAGCAGGTCTCATGGTTCGCCGGTTGGCTGGTGCTGTTTGATTGGAGTATGGTGAGAGTGTGACCTAAATTGCCACGGCGGGGACCCACCTTGGCTCTGCATCTGCATGAACATTGCCAAACTAATTCAGAAATATTCTCCTCATATGAGTTAGTGGCAATGGAGAGCAGCATCTGTGTGTGCCCTTTGTGTAACACAGTCTATCTGCAGAGCAGTAAGCAACAGTCAGACAGACCAACGTTTTCTACAACTTGGGGCAGGGTTGTGTTTTCAAATGGAGAGAACAAGGGTGAGGGAATTCTAGGAGTGAGAAGAGAATTATGGTTTGGATATTGAACAGTTTCCTCATTGTGAAGTATCAGGGGGGTGAGGATGTAATTTGACTACATTTTTAAACACGGGACCTCTGGGAACTGGTGAGGGTTAGATAAGGCCATCCAGGGGAAGCTGACTTCATGACAGGGACGTTGGAGGGCTGTGAACTGCATTGCTAAAGCTGATGCTGTACAAGGTAATGTTGCCTTAAGGATACTGTTCCAGAAAGTTCTCTGTTACGTAAGTACTTAGAACAGGAAGGCTTTATGGCTCCCTCATGAGTGGCCATGGCTCTCTGTTGTCATGAGAATTCACTCTACACTTCCTGAAGTGTCTTCAGTTTCTAAACCAGTGGTCAAGAAAAAGGAGTTCATGCCTGTACTCCCATCACTTGGGAGGTAGAGGCAGGAGGATCATAAATCCAAGGTTGTCCTTGGCCTTAGAGCAAGTTTGAAGCCTGTCTAGGCTACATGAAACCATATCTTAAAATACTAGACTTTGTAAAGGCAAAGGGACCTCGCATTTCTCTGTTCTCTGCCGTATTCACGGCAGCACAGTGTACCTGGGGGCTGGAGAGATTACAGAGCTGTGAAGAGAAAATGCTGTTCTTGCACAACCACCTGCAGCTCTAGCTCCAGGGTACCTGAGACCCACTTTGGTCTCCTCCAGTGCTATATTCACATACACAAATCCACATGTGGGCATGCCTGCATTTGTATATGTGTGTCTGTGTGTGTGCACGCGCGCGTGTGCGCATTTACGCACATGCACACCTTAAAAACTAATCTTTTAAAAACAGTGCCTGTGGAATACAGATAGTGTTTCTTCTGTTCTTGTTGGAAATAACTGAGAATCATCTCTTTATTCAGACTTAGGAGGAATGATTTGTGGCTGTCATTATTTATAGGGTTTTCTAATCATAACAAATATTTTAGAGAATGAAAAAATGATTATAGTATACTTTGAGCACTTAAAACCCTACTTTTGGCTAGGCAGTGATGGCATACACCTTTAATCCCAGTACTTGGGAGGCAGAGGCAGACAGATCTCTGTATGTTTGGGGCCAGCCCGTTCTACAGAATTCCAGCACAGCCAGGGCTACACAGTGAAACCCTGTTCCAAAAAAACAAAAACCAACCATCCAAACAACCAACCAACCAACCAACCAACCAAACAACAACAAAAAACTCATACTTTTGTGAAAGATATTTACTAGTTAAATGCATAGCTCAATTAATTACTCCTATCTCTTCAAATCTTCCCATCTCTCTTTAAATGTCCCTTCCTTGTCCACCTAGACATGCTTCTTCCTCTTCCTGTACAACTCTCCCCCATTCACTCTACTGGGCATTGAGCCCAGGTCCTCAGGCATCTCATACGTGCTTTCTAGACAAGCACTCTACTGAGCTGAACCCCAGATACCCCTCTATATGCACTCCTCATCTCTTTCTCTTTCTTGAGACAGCGTCTTCCCATGGAGCCTAGGTGGATTTTGAACTCACTATCCTCCTACCTCCCCCCTCCCCCAATACTGCAATTATCACATGTATCACTGTCCCTGGCCTCTGATCTCACCTCGGTTCTTTTTGATTCACTTTTTCATTGCGAGTGTGGTGAGTTGAGTGATGTGTGTCCTCTCTAAACAATTTGTTGAAATCCTCATGTCCAGTAGCTCAGGCTGTGAATTTGTAAACAAGGTACTGGTGGTGGAGATCTCGATTTGATGATCAGATGGGGTCGTAGTCCGACGTGACTGGTATCCTATACAAAAGGAAAATGTGTGGACACAGCGAGCCACGCACAAATGGATGGACACGTGGAGAGACAGAGCATCATGGGAGGCTAGAGGACTGGAGTGATGTCTCTCAAGTCAAGCAGCACTGGCCACTGCCAGCAAAACACCAGACAGCAGAGAAAGGCAGGAATGCTTGTTCAGATCGATAGGGCCTGGCCAAGCCCCTCTTGGTAATTCTAGCCCTCACATTTTGGTTATTTTAAGTTACTCCATTGTGTCACTTCACTTTGGCTGTCTTAGGATCTGTCACCTGATATAGAATAATTAGGTTTTTAGCTTGTTTACTTGTGTTATTTCTGTCTGGCATTGTAGACTCTAAGCTTTTCAAGGGAAGGGACATGAAATACTGTGTTCTCTTTTGCACCTCAGTACTCAGAACAGTGCACGCCACTCAATGAATATTTGTCAAAAGGATGCAGAGGTAAATATTTTATTTTTCCATTGGAAAAACAATGTGTTCCCTTTTGGAGGAAAACTAACAGTCTAGCTATCAGTGAGTTGGGACACAATTTCAGTAATATAAGAATATATTTTTACTTTATAAATTTTACTTTGTAATCTATTATGGTTCCTTAAAAAATATTTTATAATTGAAACTGCTTGGTAGGAAGAGTCTTATGCACCTTTGACCACATCCTGAAGGTATTGTTGCCAGGGGAGGATCCACAAGGTCTGGAGGCTCCAGTGAGTACTGAGGGCCAAGTCATTGTATGCAGGGTGTATTATTGTGTGTAGTTGTGTGTGTGTGTTTATGTGTTTGTGGGTGTTTATGGTCTGGTGTGTGTATGTGTGGTATTAGTATAGTGTATGTGGTATATATATATAGTGTGCGTATGTATGGTATGTGTATAGTGTGTGTGTATGTCTGGTGTGTGTATAGTATATATATGTATAGTATATATACTGTGCATATGTGTGTGTATGTGGGGTGTGTGTGTGTGTGTGTGTTGGAAAATTGCTGCCCATTTCGTGGCTGTTACATTGGAGCATGGAAAGGCAGCCTTTTTGCAGACTGCTTTGTCTGTCACCTTTGTTACTGACCTCTGGTGTCCTAAAGCTGCACCTGTGCACCTCTGCAACGGGAAATAACAGACTCCAGGGCCACAGAGACTTCGCCTTTTATTTCTTCAGAGACCTCTTAGGTTTGGAGACTCACCTGTGAGAACTGCATAGGAACACATATCTGTGTTAGTTTTCAGGGTAACAGAGAACAGAGTGGGCTGCTGCATTCAAAGGAGAAACAGTTTGTGTCTCCGGAGGTACCCTCTGCCAGTGACTACAAAATATGGTAGTTGGGGTGATGCTGTGGCTGGTTGCTTTATTTTTGTTTTTAACACCATCTCATTCTCCCTCAAACCCCAACCTGAAAGCACCCCCCTTTACCTGTGGGTTTTGGATGCTGGGAATCAGCAATCAGCCTTCACTTTTAGCCACTGAGCCACCTCTCCAACCTCCACATGTTCATTTATACCAGGGTGTGTTTTGAAGAAAATAATCCCTAGGGCTCCTGAGTACGCAAACATATCCACCAGCAAATTAATGAGTTCATTTCTTAATGAATTGAATGATTATTTTAGATTTTAAAAAATCCTGTACCCTTGATTCTGTGAATTCTGCACCCCATCTAATTCCACAGCCTCATCTGTCCAACCTACACGAGGGAAGAGATTCTGTGTCTTCCTTTCGGAGTTAGACGAACAATCTAACATGACTCATTCAGAACATTTTAAAGATTAACGATTCTAGTGGAGTCCCTCTGATAAGGTACAAGCATGCTATCCTAAAATAGAAAGAATATAATCAAAGAATGTACTCACACACAAGTAGCGCTTCTGATAAGTGAACGTTGGAAAGTCCCACACTTGGTGAATCATTAGCTCACGGCGACGGTGACGGCAATAGAGGCTGTGCAGATGCTGCCACCTGATGTTTGCTCGTGGTATAGCTCCCTTACGTAACAAATACTCTCCCACAAACTGCATTTCTTTTACCAGAAAGAACATCCTTGCCTCAATCCGTTTTTTTTTTTTAAAAAAATATTTACATTTTTTTAGTAACTTACTTTTAGGTACTATAACTACCTATTCTCTAAAAGATTGTATATATATTGGGAGATCCTAATGTAAAGTCCTAATTTTCCTGAGATCTCCTTTAGTATATTAAAACAAATAAACAAACAAAACCAGCTTTAGATTTGAACAGGCTACAGTTTATATAACTGAAATCTCATTGAAAAATGTATCATTTCCAACTGAGTTTGAAGCAATCAAGTTTACTGGACTGCCACTTAGTTTTATTCTGTGGAAAATGATTTTCCTCTTTTTTCTTTCTTTCTTTTTTGCTTAGTCTATCATAAGTTATGTGGGCTATAAGAGCAGAAATATTTATCTCTGTTCTGTAGGATGAGGACAACCAGACAGAAGTGGTGTAGGATTTGGGACCCGTGAGTTACTCATGGCTACCTCGTTGGTAGAGGGACCAGGGATCTCTGATCCTTATCTTGTTCTTTCGATTGACACACTTAGGATCTAGTCACCTTCCAAAGGCAAAATGCATCATAATCTGAAGGTTAGGATTTGAATGCAGGATTCACGGAGTATGCATCATAATCTGGAGGTTAGGATTTGAATGCAGGATTCACGGAGTGTGCATCATAATCTGGAGGCTAGGATTTGAATGCAGGATTCATGGAGTATGCATCATAATCTGGAGGCTAGGATTTGAATGCAGGATTCACGGAGTGTGCATCATAATCTGGAGGTTAGGATTTGAATGCAGGATTCACTGTTAGGCTGTGGCACTGTGAGCACACTAGTTGGCAGTGACTGAGTGGTCAACTCTTTTTTATTAGGCTGAAAACCAATCTCCTTTCTTGCTAATTAGTTTTCTAAACTGTGCGTGATGATTCTGCAGTATACGACGAGCACAGTTTTCAGTGTGTCATCTATTAAATACATAAAGAAAGTAAATGTCAAGAAACTTTCAGCTTCATTTCAGGTTGCTTTGGCTTATAGAAAGATGGTTGTGGCTGGATCAGTGCTGGAGTTAAGTTAAAATATATCAAATACTTATAGTCTGCAATGCTTTGAATGTCTTAGTAGATTTGGTCTTGCTAACAAGCTTGTATGATAATTAGTGAAGTAATTGTTTTCATATTACAGATACGGGAAGTTGGACACAAGGAAATTGAAGTACTTGTGTTGATGCATAAATGCCCCTCATCTAGCAAAAATAATAGAGATAGAAGAAGGAGAAGAATACCAACTCTTTCTTTTCCTAGAACTTACTTTGTAGACCAGGCTGGCCTCTAACCAATAGAGATCCACCTGTCTCTGCCTCTCGAGTGATGGGATTAAAGTCATGCACCACCCATGGCCAGGTGCATTTAGTTCTCTTAACTCCAAAGTTATGAGTTAGCTTAATTAAGTTGTGTATCAGGTACTCAATCTTTTTCTACTCTCCCTTTTTGAACAAGTTTGGAAGTGCATCATTCCACTCAGTCGTCTCCATGTTAGTTGGCATCGTGACATCCTGAGCACAGAATATAACCCCATCACACTCAGACATCCGGCCTCCAGGAGCTGTGGAAGCACAGATGGACATAACCTGAAGTGTGACTGAAGTCCTTCACTGGCTTTTGGCCTCTGCAGCTCAAATTTCAGAGGCCGCTTTTGCTGAGCCTGTGACAAAGTCACCTGAGGTGTGGCTTTCCTCTCACCCTTTGGGTCTTTCTGACTTCTGCTGCTGTGTATCTCCAGACAGCCAGGGACTCACGATTAGGGCAGGCTCTTCTGTGTAAGTTTTCTACCTTTACGGATCTGAGACCTTAAGGGTATCACAAAGTTCATAGGAAAATTTCAATTAGTGTGTGATTGAATAACCAATAGACTGTATAGGATTGGTGAGACTTATTCAGCAGGTTAAAAAAGCCCCTGCTGAGAGGCAAAGCCTGACAAACTGAGGTCATGCCTAGAACCCACCCCACAAATAAGAAGAGGTCGTTGGACAACCATACACCCACCATGGCACTTGCACGACACCCCAACACATTTATAAAAAGAAGAAAGTTGTCTGTAGCCTGGAAATCTAGAGGCCCTTGTAGAATTGTGCTGACCACATGTCTCATCTGCAATTGCAAGCATTCTGTAATTGGCCCCATTCTCCAGTTTGCCTTAACACTCCCATTTCACATTCCAGCGGGGCACCTCAAGAAATACTTCTAAAGCACGGTTCTGGTTAAGTTAAATATCTCTCCTGCTTCAGTAACAATCCACGGGTTGAAGGCTTGCCTGGCAGGTAAACAAGGTCCTGGGAATGGCCTGAATCACACTTTGCCTTTCTTAATGCACTGTTGAGTGTTCCCCATGTTTGCTCAGCGCCGGGAGGCTCAAGCTTTGGCTGCTCTTGCCTGGCATTATCTCCAGAAGAACAAACAGCATTTGTTTCAAGGCCACATACCAATGCAAACCACGATTCCAAAGGGCTTTGCATTAACCTCTACCCTTTGAAAGCCTCT
>CABHPP010130792.1:0-12469 GCA_902168425.1 Peromyscus attwateri | reverse complement strand
TTTTCTAGATCCCTCCATTTGCCTGCAAACCTCATGATGTCATTGTTTTTCTCTGCTGAGTAGTATTCCATTGTATATATGTACCACAGTTTGTTTATCCATTCTTCGGTTGAAGGGCATCTAGGTTGTTTCCAGGTTCTGGCTATTACAAATAATGCTGATATGAACATAGCTGAGCAAGTGCCCTTGTGGTATGATTGAGCATTCCTTGGGTATATGCCCAAGGGTGGTATAGCTGGATCTTGGGGGAGATTGATTCCCAATTTTCTAAGAAAGCATCATATTGATTTCCACAGTGGCTGTACCAGCTTGCATTCCCACCAGCAGTGGAGGAGAGTTCCCCTAGCTCTATTTTAATCTTAATATTTCTCTGTTGTCTTAATGATTCTGTTTTCAAATAACATGCACTCTAGGAGATATTCAGTTGTCTAATTTATAAATCAACAAGTGTACAGAAAAACCTAGTTTAGGAAATTCAATAAAATATATAAAAACGTATACATATCAGGGCTTTATCAGAAATGATCACAACACATTCAATTTTATCTGTACAGTTTTGATCACCCTTCCTGGGGAATCTATTTTGACAGCGAGTATCATCTTTCATTTGTATAACAATGTTGAATGCCGCAATATCTCAAATGTTTGATAAGTACTTATTGAAAGAACAAATAAGCAAATGATTAGATGAATGAATAAGTCTCCTTCAGAGCTGACAGATAAAGGATAGTTGTATTATCGTTCAGCATAAAGTAAACCTCTGGATAAAATCAAACATAGTATTTCTTGTTCTTAGCCACAGTCGAATATCTGTGTGTTGAGAGATGGTCCCTTCTGTGCCTGTCCACACTCCTAAGAAAGATAAATGGAAAGAGTGCTTTCTCTTTTGCCACTGTCCTATTTCTGACCACAAAAGCTGTCACCGTGATCTATTAACATTGTGGATTTCTTTCTTCAGTCCAAGTGACAGGATGGCTATTTTTGAAATAAGTTCTATCTTTTTTGTTACAGGCACAATGAATGATTAAAGGTTTCAGCACTAGAAAATTACCAAACCTTTGTCTAAGAATATAGGCGATCTTAAAGTTGACTTATTGTGATAAGAAGAGAGAGGAGACATTTCACCCCATCTGTCTGTTCAAAATGGACAAGATATGATATGATGGGTTGTAATGAAAGGCAAGAGTTATTCTTTTTCTACTTTCAGTGGAAATTTCTTTTATGGAACAGAGAAGTGCATTATCCCAAGTCTAACTCCAAAGAAGAAAGAAGATAAATCTACAGTAGGAGTAAAATCTCGTCAATCTTGTCTCACATAAAATTGTTAAATCTATCTGGATTTCCTTTTCTATGTTTAATGTAGTGGATACACATCAAAGTTCTGACTAAAATAAAATTAGTATCTCATGTATATAAATTGTATTAAAATTAGCATCTTACCTATGAATTATACTTAGTAAGGTATTTCTTTAGTTTTTAATCCTTTAACAATGTGGTAAATGATTTTTAAAGCATATCCTCTAATAATATGAATTGGTCATTATAATAATTTTGTGTTAGAGAGATGGAAGGATGGAATATCACTTTCAAACTTCCTCAGCTGATTGAAAGTATTACTTGTAGTCAAAATTGAGAACATTAACAAATGGTGTTGCTGGCAGGAATTATGAAAGAGACTAGATATGATATGAACTACTCCACAAACCTTAACAATTTTTATATATAAATAGAAAGATTTGTAATTTTGTTCCAAATATTATCATGAAAACATGAGACCTGTAGGATTCAGGGGGATCTGAATGCGGTTTTTCTATTTCTCTTTGCGTTCTATGCTGAGGATCAACCTTAGAACCTCACACATGCTAGACAAGCACTTTTCAACCAGGCCTTAGTAGCCCTGTTACTGTTTTTTCAGATAGGTTCATATGTGGCTCAGGGTAACATGGAAGTTACTATGTAGCCCAATGTGGCCTGGAACTCCTGCCAATCAACCTGCCTCTCTCTTCCAAAGGCCTTGCTTCCGAGAATGAATCCCCATATCCAGGTTATAGATTTGTTGGGTTTTTGTTTAGCTTTCTAAATTTTTTTAAAAGCATCTCAGCCCACAGCTCAGCAGCTTTATCAGAGGCCAGGCTGGTCCTAGGACCACAGATAGGACACTGCCCACCACCCCTAAGCTCCATAAGCTGGCCTACACATCAGAAGAAGTCTTCAGCTTTAGCAGAGGCCAGGCAGAACTCTAAGAACCTCAGGTAAGACATTACCCACTTTCCACTGACACTCCTTAAAACACACCCAACAACCCCAGATTGCAATCTCACTCCTGGGCTCCATACTAGGGTCCAGAGCCCTGGCAGCTTTACCTGAGGCCAAGCTGTTCCTAGCAACCCCAGATAAGACACCACATACTACTGACCTACTAAAAACCCTTTAAACTTGCCCAAAATCCATATACTGTATCTCCTCCGCTGGGCTCCATATCCTTGTCTATAACTTCAGATGAACAATTCTGCTTTACTGGAAGACAGGTCCAATCTAGGGACCCCAAGTACTCTCCTCCCCCCCAAAAAAACCACAGAGGAGACACCATACTGGAGCTAAAGACTTACTAATCACCAGAACCACTGACCATTTAGACCAGAAGACCAGAGATGAAAGAGTAACCAAAGGGGGGGGGGAAGCCCATCCAACAAAGACAAACTCAGAAATCAACACCTTGACCTATAATCATCCCAAACCCAGATACCTAAACTCCAGAACACAATCAACAACAGAAAGGTTAATATGCCACCATCAGAACCAAGCTATCTAATGACAGAAAGACCTGAAGAATATAGCACAGCTGAAGTACAAGAAAACAACCTTAAAGAGGACTTTTTGTAGATGATAGAGGACCTTAAATAATAAATGAAAAAAATCCTTAATGAAATTGAGGAAAAACATATAAAAAAATTGATGAAATCAATAAATCCCCAAGAGTATGCCAAGAAAGCCAAGTCAGGGGATGGGCAGGTGAAGGAAACAGTTCAAGACCTGAAAAGGGAAAGAGAAGGAATAAAGAAAACAACGGGAGGGAATCCTGGAAATGGAAAATCTGGGTGAGTGAACAGGAGCTACATATGCAAGCATCATCAACAGAGTATAAAAGATGGAAAAGAGAATCTCAGATATTGAAGTCATGATAGAGGAAATAGATTCATCAGTCAAAGAAATGTTAAGTCTAAAAAATTTCTAACACAAAACATCCAGGGAATCTGGGACATTATAAGAGACCAAACATAAAAATAATAGGAATAGAAGGATTAGAAACTCAGCTCAAAAACACTGAGAATATATTTAACAAAATCATAGAAGAAAAAATTTCCCAACCTAAAGAAGGACATGACTGTAGAGGTATAAGAAACTTATAAAATACTAAATGCCTTGGATCAGAAAAGACATTTTATAGTCATCAAAGGAAAATCCATCAAGATGATATTTCAATTATGAACATCTATGCCCCAAATATAAGGGTACCTACACTTGTAATAAATTAATAAATCACTAAAGCTTAAATCATACATCAAACTGAACACAATAGTGGGTGACTTCAACACTCCACTTTTACCAATGGACAAGTCATCCATGATGAAACTTAACAGAGAAATAATGGAACTAACAGACATTATGACTCAAATGGACCTGAGGGATAGCTACAGAACATTTCACCCAAATACAAAAGAATATACCTACTTCTCCACACCTCATGGATCTTTCTCTAAAATTGACCACATACTTGGTCACAAAGCAAATCTCAACAGATACAAGAAAATTGAAGTAACCCCCTGTATCTTATCAAACCACCATGAATTAAAGCTGGCTTTCAACAACAGAAACAACAAAAAGCTTACAAACTCATAGAAACTGAACAATGTCTACTGAATTATGAAGAGGTCAAGGAGGAACAAAAGAGAGAAATTAAAGACTTCCTAGAATTCAATGAAAATGAATACACATCATATCCAAACTTATGAGACACAATGGAAGTGGTGCTAAGAGGAAAGTGCTGGGGATGTTGTGTGAATGTGTTGTGCTGACTGATAAATAAAACACTGATTGGCCAGTAGCCAGGCAGGAAGTATAGTGTAGGTGGGATAAAGAGGGAGAATTCCGGGAAGTGGAAGGCTGAGTCAGGAGGCGCTGCCAGCTGCTGCCATAAGAAGTAAGATGTAAAGTACTGGTAAGCCACGAGCCACGTGGCAACTCATAGATTAATAGAAATGGGTTAATTTAAGATATAAGAACTAGATAGCAAGAAGCCTGAGCCATTAGGCCAAAAAATTTAAATAATATAAGCATCTCTGTGTTTATTTGGGCCTGAGTGGCTGTGGGCCCAGGCAGGACTGGAGATAGCAACAGGAAAGTTCATAGCACTAGGTGCCTACATGAAGAATTTGGAGAGATCTCATACCTGCAACTTAACAGCACATCTGAAAGCTCTAGAACAAAAGGAAGCAAGCACAGCCATGAGGAGTAGACAGCAGAAAACAATCAAACTGAGGGTTGAAATCAATAAAGGAGAAACAAAGAGAACATTACAAAGAATCAATGAAACAAAGAGTTGAATCTTTGAGAAAAATGATGAAATAGACAAATCCTTATCCATAGTAGCTAAAAGGCAGGAAGATATTATCCAAATCAACAAAATCTGAAACAAAAAGGGGGACATAACAACAAACTTTGTGGGAATCCAGAGAATCATTAAATCATACTTAAAAAACGTGTACTCAACAAAATTGGAAAATCAAAAAGAAATGAGAAAATTTCTTGATATAAATTAACAAAGTTAAATCAAGATTAGATATACAATTTATGTAGACCTCTAACCCCTAAGGAAATAGAAGCAGTCATTAAAAGTCTCCCAAGCAAAAAAGCCCAGGGCCAGATGGTTTTAATGCAGAATTGTGCCAGACTTTTAAAGAAGAGCTGGTATCTATACTCCGTAAATTATTCCACAAAACAGAAACAGCAGGAAAATTGCCAAATTGATTCTATGAGGCCACAATTACCTTGATACTTAAACCACACAAAGACTTGACAAAACATGAGAATTACAGACCAATTTCACTCATGAACATCGATACAGAAATACTCAATAAAATACTCGGAAACCTATTCCATGAACATGTCAAAAAGATCACCTGCCATGACCAAATAGACTCCATCGGAGAAATGTAGACATAGTTCAACATAGGAAAATCTGTCAATATAATCCATCGTATAAACAAAATGAAGGAAAAAAAAATATACGGGATCTCATGAAACTGAAAAGCTTCTGCCAAAGAACACTGTCAATAGGATAAATTGGCAGCCTACAAAATGGAAAAGATCTTTGCCAACCCCACATCTAATAGAGGAATAATTACTAAAATATATAAAGAACTCAAGAAACTAGATACTACAAAACCAAATAATCTAATAAAAAATGGGATACAGGTGTTAACAGAGAATTCTAACAGAGGAAACCAAATGGCTGAGAAACAAAGAAATGTTCAACATCTTTAGCTATCAGGGAAATATAAATCAAAACAACAATGAAATTCCATCTTACAACTGTCAGAAAGACTAAGATCAAAACCACAAGTGACAGCTCATGCCGGCAAGAATGTGGACCAATGGGAACATTCCTCCATTGCTAGTGGGAGTGCAAACTTGTACAACCACTTTGGAAATCAATAGGGTGGTTTCTCTGAAATTATGAATCAATTTACCTCAAGACCCAGTTATACCACTCAAAGGCATATACCCAAAGGATGCTCTGTCATACCACAAGGGCACTTGCTTGTCTATATTCATAGCAGCTTCTTTCATAATAACCAGAAACTAGAAACAACCTAGATGTCCCTTAACTGAAGAATGGATTTAAAAAATGTGGTACATTTGTACAATGGAGTATTACTCGTCTGTAAAAAACAAAAACATTAAAACAACCAACCAAACAAGACAAACACTGAATGTACTCACTACATTTTTTTTTTTTTTTTTTTGGTGCCCATCCTGGATCTCGCTCTGTAGACCAGGTTGGCCTCAAACTCATAGAGATCTGCCTGGCTCTGCCTCCCAAGTGCTGGGATTAAAGTTGTGTGCCACCACCACCCAGCTTATACTTACTACTTATAAGCGGTTATTAGCTGCAAAGTAAAAGATAAACAAGCAACAATCCACAGAGGCAGAGACACTAAGTAACAAGGAGGGCTTGGAGACTGAAGCACAGATCTCCCTGGGAATGGGAAATACTATAGACATCAAGGGTGTGGGGGCAGTGAGCATCGGAACAGGAGGGATCAGGTCGAGGGGAGGATCAAAGGAGGAAGAAAGAACTGGGAGAGACAAATGAAATTGGAGGGCATCTTTGGGTTAACTAGAAGCCTAGTGCAACGGAACTCCCAGGAATCTACAGGCATGACCCTAGCTAAGACTGCTAGCAGTGGGGGATATGGACCCTGTACTAACCATGCCTACAACCGGAAACGATTTCAAGTGGAGGGACTGGCACACCAAACTAGCCATAAAACCTTCGACCTACAGCTTGTTCTACCTACAAAATATGCTGGGGTAAAGGTGGCACAGAAACTGTGGGAATGGCCAGCCAATGACTTGTCCCAGCTTGAGACCCATGTCTCCATTGGGAGCTCACCCCTGACACTGCCTGAAGGGTTAGGACCCTGAGACTGGATAGTCCAGAGACCTAGGATACAACCGAAAAGGACTGTCAAAAAAAAAAGTCAATGAAATGAATCCTAATGATATTGTGCTACTCTTGCTATAGTCAGATATTGTTGTCTAGCCTAATTGTCATCAGAGAAGCTTCATCCAACAGCTGATGGAAACAGATGCAGAGACCCACAGTTAAGCATTAGATGATGCTAGGGAAATCCTAGGGAAGAGGGAGAGGAAGGATTGTAGGAGCCAGCGGGGTCAAGGACACCATAAGAAACCCCACAGAATCAACTAACCTGGGCTCACAGGTGCTCACAGAGACTGAACTGAAAACCAGAGAGCCTGCATGGGATTGACCTAGGCTCTTTGCATATATGTTACAATTGTATAGCTCGGTCTTCTTGTGGGGCTCCTAACAGTGGTAAAAGGGGCCATCTCTATTTCTTTTGCCTGCTTTTGGGAACCTTTTCCTCATAATGGATTGCCTTGTCCAACCTTAGTATACAGGGAGGCGGGGAATCTTACTGCAACTTGATATGCCATGTTTGGTTGGTATCCATGAGAGCCTTGCCCTTTTCTGAAGCAAACAAGGAGGAGGAATGGATGGGAGGAGGGAAGGGAAGTAGAGGGGAGAGACTGATAGGAGAGTAGGGGAAATTGTAGTCAGGATGAAATTTACGAGAGAAGAATAAATAAATAAATTAAAAAGGAAATGTAATATATATGTAATGGTCAATTATTATGATTAAACACACAGCCTTGAACACTAAGCCTAGAAAAAAAGCAGTTTTTCACTATTCAATGCCAAGTTTCTTTGCTAAAGATTCCTAGTGAGATTACATGATATCATTTAAATAAATACTATTGGCTTTGCAAAATTATAAATTTGCACCTATCTCTAATTCAAATCTTCATGAAGAGGCTCGCTTTGAAATTTGTCACCTCTTTCTAGCAGCTCTTAGCTCTAGGTCTCAGGATTCTCTTCACTGAGAACCCTGAGAAAAGATGTAAACATGGTGAAAATGGCCAGATGACAGGTGTCTTCTCTCCATTTCCATAATACCCAGTCAAATATTGACATAAACTGTTTTTGATGGAGTGATACTGCAAGGAATGGTAAAGAAACACCCCATTTCATTCACACAGCAACATTATTCCTTCATATATATGATTGATGGGCCTGCAAAACTTCTTAGTCATCTTTACAGTGAATGGCAAAAAACAATCTTAACTTAAAATAACTCAGTTGTCGTGTATATTTTCTGTGCTTTGGGGAAATAGATTCAAAAGCTTTGCTCTCACAGGTTTGATGTGTATATTTCCTGGTGTCATTCATTCATGCCTTTTAAAGAACTGTTTCCAATGATGCTGTCTACACTGATATTACCAATGAATTATTTAAACTCCTTTTGAAGGTGCCTTCTCTCAATTTTCTTTAAGCACCATCATTCTCTTTGGAATTTCAAATAGCCTTATTGTTTTTTATATTATACTCACGTATGCCTATGCAGGCTAGTGTTAGCCGCCAGGGTGAACATCTTGTCTTTGCAATAAAATCCAGATTTCAGTCATGAAAGATATTTATACATGCTTATGTTTTTACTTACTTTCATCTGAAAACATTCTTGCTTAAATTTGTTTTTCAAAACATAAATCATTTGAAAATTACAGTTTCGATAACATTAATACTAATGTTATGAATGTCATTTTAGTTTATCATTACTGAAACTAGGAAATGACCACAGTATCCCTACAGGAAATGACCTGGTAAAAATAAAATAAAAGTGAAGACTTTCTCAGAAGTCAAAATGAAATAAGAGCATAATTACATGTTATAATAATATATCAAAACCTTTTAATGCAACACACTGGAATTTGTAAGATCTACTTCAAAGTTCATAACATACATCCTAACATTACATTTTGTTTGGAATTTGGAATTTTTGAGATGATTTTAATCCCTCAGAAACTCATTTCAAAATTAAGCATGAAAACAATAAAAATAGTAGAAGGTGTCATCTCTAATAGGGAAAGAGGCAAAGGAATTTATAAATAATTTTTAAACACAATTCAATATCTAGGTTGTTCCAAAATCCCACACCAGAAAGAGTATTTTTCTAATGCCATTTGATTCCATACTAAAATAAGTGATTGAACCTTTCAGGGGTCATATTTTTATTCATAAACTAATATTCTGGAAACAAAGGAACTCTGTCTCTCAAAATAAAATAAAACCCTCAAACTTCTGATAAGGATTTGAGAATAACAATATGAATAACCTTAACTACTTATTCTAGGAAAGTCTCATCAGGTAAATAATGCTAATAATCCAATTATATTATTTAAATAATACCCTTATTGAATTGTTTTGGTAAAACTCTCCTGTTGAATTAACAACACTCTTATCAAAACAAATCAGCTACTCAGCAAAGCTCAGCATGATATCATCACCAGTTTCAACCTCCTATGTGATAGCTTTAGTAGATATCAACTCTGGTTCATTTGAAATCACTTCTTAGATTTGAGCACTATACACATCTTATCTTTACCTCTTTATTCTCAGAGACTTATTTCAAGGTTTTGTTGTTCTTTGTTATAGAAAATTTATAATCTCAGATTTAAGTGGTGTAAAAAAGAAAGAAGACAAAAAGTTGGAGGAAGTGGGTACATAGGAGGGATTGGATCTGCCAAGAGGTGAAAGTAGAGTTTGGGAGAAAATATGAACAAATAAGCTCTATGAAATCCTCAAAGAATTAATAATAATATTAACAGACACTTTGATGGAAATTAATTGATATTAACCTCTCTAAATAGTTTTTGTAAAGGTTTCCTACTCTTGACATTGGATTTTTTTTGTTCAGTTAAATATTTTCTCTATGGAGGTATGTCTTTTTATTTTTTTATTTATTTATTTATTTATTTATTTATTTATTTTGGTTTTTCGAGACAGGGTCTCTCTGTGTAGCTTTGCGCCTTTCCTGGAACTCACTTGGTAGTCCAGGCTGGCCTCGAACTCACAGAGATCCGCCTGCCTCTGCCTCCCGAGTGCTGGGATTAAAGGTGTGCGCCACCACCGCCCGGCAGTATGTCTTTTTATAAACTACCATTATTATTAGTAAAACTAAACTTCATTGACTGACTCATTCAGTTTGTCAAGTCTCTCACTGGAGAAAATATTTTCTTAGGGAAGATTTCTGTGGTCTGTACAAAGAGTAACATGAAATTAATATTGCAACATTGTCTACTTGTCAAAGCATTATAGTCTCATATAAATAACTTTAAGACCAAATATCTCACTTAATATACTTAAAACTTCAATGTTTTTCCAAGATAGACAACAATATACCAGTCATCTTAGGGAAAATGTTTTGTCCATCTTCCTGATAGAATTTCCCTCAAACTCAATAGTCGTGTTCTTTATATATTGGTTTATTACCCTATTGGCTTTCATATAGCATTTACACTAGACAAATGTCCACATGTTTAATCAAAGATTGAAGTTATTGTCAATATACCACATCAATGAGGTAGCATAAACACAACAATATCCACAGTTATTCTTTGTCTCAGTCAACTCTGAAGACTGCTTATCATCCTAACAGGAATTATAGTTGTTTAATCTTGATTAAGTAAAATGTTCATTTAAAAAAATGCTTCATGAACAATCAACTCAAACAGAACTCCTAACAAAACGTTAAGTTCTAAAATATTACATTTGATAATGAGGTATTAACCATATAGGTCTTATAACTAAAGTAATTGCCCATATCAATTAAATTCTATCAAAGCTTCAATTTTAATAATTTACTAGTTATTTAAGGATTTCATAGAGTATATTTTGATCATATTCACACCTTTAATTCCTACTACTTTCACCTCTATTTACATACTTGCTTCCCACTTCATGTCCTCTTTTTAATTATTTTAAATTTAATAACATACTGACTCCAACATGTGTTATCCATATTCTTCCACATGTAGGCCATTAATAAAGCATGGTCAACAAACCTGGAGTCAGACTCTTAGAGAAAACTAATTTTCCTCTGTCAGAAGCTTTCAACTGCTCAATAACTCTTTGGTAAGAGATGGAGAGTCATGGATCTCCCAAGCCCTGTTATGGAATGTTAACTAGTTGATTTCTTACAATAACAACAGTCATTGTGAATTCATGAATGAAGCGACCCTTTCATGTCCAGAGGAATCTGCTTTAGTTCTAGCCCTCTTCTACTTCTGGTTCTTATAATCTTTCCATCGCCTATTTCAAAATGGTTCTTCAATCTTGGAAGTGGGTTGTGATACAGATGTCAGGTTTGTAGGTGATCACTTTGCAGTTCCTTCTCATCTGCATTTTGACATTTGCGAGTTTCTGCACTAACCACCATCCATCCATTGCAGTAAGAAACTTGATCATGGATGGACAGTGGTGGCACACATCTTTATTCCAGCTCTTGGAAGGTAGAGGCAGGTTGATAAGTATGAGTTTGAGGCCAGTGTGGTTTACGGAGAGAATTCCAGGACAGCCAAAGCTACACAAAGAAATCCTGTCTCAAAAGGCAAAAAAAAAAAAAAAAAGAAAGAAAGAAAGAAAGAAAGAAAGAAAGAAAGAAAGAAAGAAAGAAAGAAAGAAAGAAGGAAAGAAAGAAAGAAAGAAACCAGGCTGTGGTGGCACATGCCTTTAATCCCTGCACTCAGGAGGCAGAGCCAGGTGGTGTGAGTTCGAGGCCAGCCTGGTGTACAAAGTGAGTTCCAGGACAGGCTTCAAAAGCTACACAGAGAAACCCTATCTCGAAAAACAAAACAAAAAAAAATGTTTATTAGTTCTTTAGGAATATTGCACATTGTGTTTTTATCATATTTACCTTTTTCCCAGCTCTTCCCACATCCACCATCCTTTTCTCATCCACTCAACTTCACAGAATCTGTTCCCCTATCAAGACCTATTTGAGCTACTCAAATATTCTTGGATATGTTCATCCAAAGGATCATAGTCAACTTATTAGGGGATGCAGCCTTATAGAAAACTAACTTTGCCTTTCCTAGCAGGTAACAATTGTCAACAAGTCCAAATTTAGAGGTAGGATTTCATGCCAAACTCCCCCTTTCCATACATGATAGCATCTTTCAACACTTGAATGCTTACCAAAAATGAGCAGGTTTCTAGATTCATACCAATTTGATTTATCCATGTTCTGTAACTCTCATATTTGGTATCTTCAGCAACAGGACCATACTGTCAAGTTCTAGAGCAACAGTTTTCAACCTGTAGGTCACAACCCCTTTGGGTTCTCATGTCAGATAACCTGAATATGAGATATTTACACTATGATTCATAGCAGTATGAAATTACAGTTATGAAGTAGCAACAAAATAATTTTATGGTTGGCAGTCTCTACAACATGAGGAACTGTATTAAAGGGTCATGGCATTAGGAAGGTTGAAAATCACTGTTCCAGAGGGTAAATAAATGTATAACAAATGGTTTATACTATTTTGGAATCAATGGAACCTCACTGGTCAATGACCCCAAAGAATGAAAATTTTCCTGGTACAAAGTCTTTTATTTGTTTGTCTCTCCTATCTAGTAGAAACATTAATTTTAACTTTCTGAGTATATATATACACAAACATAATCCTTTACTGCAAAATACATATGTGTAACTTTTCCAAAATGACTTTAGTGTAATTATTTGATCCCTAAATCCTTTCCCTTATCCTGACCTCTTCTTGACCCAATTTAACCCTTCCTGTTCCATTTTTTTTAATCTTTTAT
>CABHPP010130791.1:3848-15232 GCA_902168425.1 Peromyscus attwateri | reverse complement strand
AGCATGAGACTCTTAATCTCAGGGTCATTGGTTCATGCCCCATGTTGGGTGCCATGAAATGTGATAAATCTACTGGAGTCTGTTTAAGGAGTATTAGGGAAATTTATTAGAGTGAGGAAATACACTCACAAATATAGAATGGAGTAGACAGCTGAAGTTGTTCTCTGATCTGACTGGGAGCTAATCCACATCAGGAAGCAGGCAGCAGGGAAAAGAGGCTCATGATCCCTCTCCCTTTCCTTTTAAGAGGTCATGTACAATGGCAAGAAGCACTGCCTCCTTCCGGCCCTATAGGCCAAGGTCATGGGCAGAGCAATATCATTACAATCAGGTTTTTAAGTATCGGTGTAAAAAATCAAGTAACAATGAACATACGTACAAAGTTATTTCCAGATGTGACACCCTCCCCCCCCAATCTGTGTACTAAGTAAAAATTCATCAAGTCAAGTAAATAGTTACAATAACCCTCTCTGGACGTAGTCAGGGGGCAAGTTCAAGGAAATCTGTTAACATCCAAATGGTGTCTGCCAATCACACTGCATTGAAACAGAAGTCTACATTGGGATGTGTTTAAAAAAATGACCTTGCTGCCTGTCCATGGGGCATCAACCCAGAGGTGAGAATGCTACAACCAAGAGCTGAAGTCTTTCACTTGGATCCTTCATAGTCTGTTCGCCCTTCTCTCTCTCTCTCTCTCTCTTCCTCTTCTGTATTTTATTATAGATTCTTGTTCATTCTTCAATAAATAATAAAGAAAAATAGCAAAGAGAAGGCTGTGGTTTTTTTTAATTATTATTTTATGTGTATGGGTGTTTGGGCTATATGTATGTCTATGTACCACAAGTGTTGCAGGTGCAGATATGGGCCAAAGAAGGTGTTGGATTCCTTGGAACCGGAGTTACAGACAGTTGCAAACTGCCATGTGGGTGCTAGGAATTGAACCTGGGTCCTCTGAAAGAGCAGCCAGTGCTCTTAACCATTGAGCGATCTCTTCAGTCCCAGAACATACACTTTAAAAAGCAGCCTTCTTGGGGAGAGACAGCTCAGTGGTTAAGAACACTGGCTGCTCTTCCAGAAGACCCGGGTTCAGTTCCCAGCACCCACATGGCAGTTCACAACTGTCTGTGACTCCAGTTCCAGAGGATCTGATGCTGTCTTCTGGCCTGTGTGGGCACTGAATGCATGTGGTACACAGATAGACACGCAGCAAAACACCCATACAAATAAGATAAAAAGACATGAAATATTAAAGTTTGTGTTCTACCTCATCTTCTACTGTGGTTGGGTTCCCAGCGTATTCTATTCTCCTACCTGGTCTAGGTGAACTCCTGGTTCCCAATGTCCCCTGTGGAGTGGGAAAACGGGTATCATAGCCACTGCCTTTGTCCAGCATCTCAGTCCTTCTTCACCCTGTTTCTGAGTCGACTCCCTTCTCCCATAGGAAAGATGCACTCCCTCTCATGCAAGCTTTCAGGGTCATCCTCTCAGTAAAGGGAATACACATCACCTTCCACAGAGTGGTGCCAGTGAGCGATGGCACATCCTCACAAGGATGCAAGTGGCCTCCATCCCTCACTGAAAATGGACCAACAACCTAAGTGTTAGCTCGGAAACAATAAACTGCTAGAAGAGAATGGTGGAGAATTTAACAAGTTGGGTAGACAGCATGGGGTTTTTTGTTTTTGTTTTTGTTTTTTTTACCACACCCCAAAAGCAAAGGCAACAATGTGAAACTATGCAAATGGAATAATCTCAAACTCTAAAGCATCTTTGCATCAAAGAAAACAATCAGCAGAATCGAGGGACAAACTGCTCACTGGGAGAAAACATTTGCACTCCATTTATCTGACGAGGAAGTAATATCCAGAATATACCAGGAACTCAATATACAGCAAGAAAACCTGATGTTTTTTAAAAGGGAAAGTTATTTGAATAGCCCTTTCTCCAAAGAGAACACACAAATAGCCAAAAAGTATGTAGAAAAATTGTAAGTGCCCAGAGAACACAAGTTGTGTGCATAATAGGGTGTCCCGTCACCCCAGTTGGGATGGCTATTATCAAAAAGAAAAAAAAAAAAGCCAGTGAGATCGCGAGGGAAAATGACTCACACGATGCCAATGGGGATAGAAATTAGTACAACCAGGAAAGCGAGCAGAGTGGAGGCTGCTCAGAGCTACAAGCAGAGCCACGGGGTCCAGCAGTGGGACAGCTGGACAGAACTGCAACACTGTTTTCAGGAGCCATCTGCCTCCACTCCGGTGTTTACTGCAACACGAGTGACATTAGCAAAGAAACAGAACACACTTAACTCCCTATCTTTGGAGGGATGAAGAAAATGTGATATCCATATCATGAATGCAATAAAATAGCATCCCATCATTTAAAAGGAACAAAATCCTACCATTGTCAGGAACGTGGGTAGAGCTGGAGATTAATTACAATGTTCTGTGACGCCAACCACAGGAAGACCAACACCACATTATTCCGTTCTACCCTGTTCTCTCCGGGACATAGGCACTTCCCCCGAACTGGCAACTCTCTAGTGAGCTCTTCTCTCATGAAGCTTTTGAAAGGTGTCTGAACATTGTTTTCATCTGTGACAACATGGGTAGAATGGGAAAAATGTATGAAGTGAAATCAACCAGGCCCAGGAATGCAAATAGTGTGTTCTTACTCACTAGTGGAAGCTTAAGGAGGCTGATAATCTATGAGAGGAGAGGAGATTGGCCATCACTGGAGGATCAGCTGGAGCAGGGAAGGGTGAGGAGTGAGAAAGTGGAGGAGAGACAATACCAGTGGGGAAGAAGTTCTGTTACACAGCATGCCATACTTTTAATGTCGATTTTTGAAGCTGTCATACATGTCTACAATGTATTTTAATCATTTCCACCACTCCTCCCAGATCTACCTCCTCTCCCCACTCCTCCCCTCTCTGCCCCTCCCCTTCCTGCCCCTCCCCTCCTTTCCCCCACTCCCGATTTTGTATCTTCTATTTTTTTCTTTTTTGCAGGATATGCCCATAGGTACAGCAGTGTCAAGAACATTCTAGGATCAGGCGTGGCAGCGTACACCTTTAACCCCAGTACTCAGGAGGCAGAGGCAGGTGGATCTCTGTGAGTTTGAGGCCAGCCTGGTCTACATAGAGAGTTCTAAGACAGCCAGAGAAACCCTGTCTCAAAAAACAAAACAAAACAACAACAAAATAAAAAACAAACAAGCAAACACACACACACACACACAAAGAACATTCTACGGTGTTCTGCTCAGATTTAAGACCCCTCCTAAGAAAGAAGCACATGCCTACTGTGTAAATCTGGCCAAGGACCAGAGTTGGGGAGCTCATAGGCCTCAGGAGTAAACCTACTGCTATTATTTGTCAAAAAATACCAAGGTATCATGTTGTCCTCTTTTTACCCATAAATTAGAGCAGCTGTCAGACCTCATTAGAGAAGATTCTTTGTGCAGTGGACAATGGTTAACACAGAAACTCACAACTGGTCAAAATGCAGAGAAGTGACTGTGGAGTGCTCAGCCACAAATGGAACATCTGTGTAACACACACACACACACACACACACACACACACACACACACACACATACACAACTACAAGGCTCAGGAACCATTGCGACCCCAAAAGGAAGGAAAGATATTAAGAGCCAGGGGTCAGGGGTGAGCACGGCAAATCATGTCTTCTGGACATGATAGGAACTGTCCTCATGAGCTTAGGGCAGCTGTGATGATCTGCCTGCATAAGACCTGCCTGAGATCATGCCAGTCAACATTTCAGCACAAAGTGGGAAGGGGTTCATGAGTGCCCCACCCTAACTGAGGAGCTGTGGAGAGTTGACAGCTCCTGGGGGTGGGGGGGTTTGTCTTCTTTAAAGGTGTGGCCCCGGGTAGGTGGATAACCTTGCACTGTAAGTATACAAACAGCACAAAGGGAATGCAATGGGCTATTAGAAAAGATACGTAATATTTAATTAAAGAGTTCAAAGCGCTAGGGGATGTTTGATCGTGTTCGCAGGAAGAGAGTTGCTAATTATCGTCATTTGACCGTTACATGCTGTGTCCACACAGCTGATGACAGCACAGCCCTCCACAAACAGGCATAAACAGCATATGCCATGTAAAAAAATCTAATCATGAATTGTGTTTTCCAAAAAGAGAATTGGCTAAAGATACTGACCTCTGGTGAAACTGAGAGCACATAGCAGAAGGAAAAGATTAACCATCTGGTTTCCTATTATTAGGTTAATTTGTCACCAAATTTAGAAACTCTAAGGTTTGGAAATATTCCAACAAAAGCAGTTTTTCTTCTTTGCATGTTAAGCTTCACTGACCAGACAGAACCTCAGGCCCCCAGAAATAAATAAAAGCTCTGCACCTCACCATCACTGACCACCTTCCACACTGCTGGCCACTCAACCATGAGACCTCATTCCTGCCTGTCTGTCCTCTTCCTCTTTGTAATGATAATGCCGAAAGGTAAGCCGGGAAATGAAGGCAGGAGCAGGGCTTCTTAGGAGGTCTGCTGAGGTGCACAGCTATACATACATACATACATATATATATATATATCCCTTATATCATATATATATATATATATATCCCTTATAACTCAGATGTCAGCACGTGGACTTGAGTATCCCAAAGTCCAACATCTTCAAAACTGATGAGGTTCAAATCCAGAATTGAGTGGAGGAATCCTATCGACATAAAATGGGGCCCAAGAACCCCACCACTGGGAGGGAAAAGCCAAGGTAAAGAAACAGAGGCTGAGAAACTACTTGACTAAAAACTTAAGTCAATATAATTTTAAAAAAATGGCTACCACCAGCACCCTAGTCTTCAAGGGAGTGTGGAGATAAATTAACTCATATTGCTGAGTAGATGGAGACATATAGTCTATTGGTGAGACATGTATGTAAACCCTAGAAGCAAATAAGAAAACTCGGGACCAGAGGAATTATGGGGAAAGTGAAGATAATGGGAAGCGTCAGTTTTAAAAATGTTAATTGTAAGGTGATAGGAAGCACGTAAGAATCTGGTTGCATCCTTGAAACACACAATTCACACATTTGAATGTTAGTTCATAGAATCGAAATTAAAGCCGCTCCAGTTCTCTTTTGGCTGGTTCATGCAGATTCTGGTGAGAACTTAACAAAATTCATTCCCTACTGCTTTTTGGAAGAAAGGGGACTTGTTGAGCATACCTGAGGGAGCAGGGGGCTGGACAGTAGTAACAGCACTGCCCACCACCAGCAGGGTGCCTACATCTCTCTGTCCTCACCGAGAGAGCCCTTCTCTGAGATCCTCTTAGAGCACAGCCATAGCCTCTCACTTGTGGCTTTGGGCCTAATTTATGAACATCTTCATATCTAACCTGGCACATAGCTGCACTCTCACAGAGGAGTTGATACAATCCTCAGTTTATTTCTCAGCCCTAGTCAGAAAGCATGGCTGAGGTGGACAGACTCGCAGGAACATGTGATATAATATATGATGGTAATTATCTGAACGTAGATGGCACTTTAGCGGTCATATCTTTCACTGTAGATAACAGAAGCCATGCTCACATGAATAATATGCTTTCACTAAGATCACACATGTGGTTGCAACACTGAACCAAGTGTCTCTTCCTCTGGCTCATTCTTGTTTCCACCAATCCACACGGACATAAAAATGGCAACTGATTTCTGCCAGACTTTTGCCTCAAGGTCTCTTAACTAAGTATTGAGGCAACTAGAGAGATTCTTTGCCACGTGTGATAGCATTAAAGAGCCCAGAGGTTACTAAGCTAGGTGGGATAAACCAAAGGTGTCATTCTGCTATATAAGTTAATCGAACTATGATGGTGGTTATCAGGGCTGGGAGGTGAAGAGAAGAGGAGGTGGGGGGCGGTTGATATAAAAATTCAGTTGGACAATTCGGTGGGTAAATTTTATAGATGAATTCTAAAACCTCCTGACCATAGCTCTTAAAAATGTGAAGAGGTTGGAACTCACAATAAGTATTCTTATGGTAATAAAATGGAGTACTGAAGGGCTATTGAGGAGGAGGGGAGAGTTGGCCTCCTGCAGAGCTGACAGGGAACTCAGAGGCCTCTGACCTCAAGATCCCTGACCCTGGAGATCAACTTTCCTTTGCTCTTCCCAAATCAGTTACACTGTAGGACAGAGTTCCTCAGTGGAGGGAAGCACTTCACATGGCCAGGTCTCTTGTGAACCCAGAATGTCAAAGACGCAGGAAAAGATCAAAGCATGTAACTTTTATTGTGTTTTTTTTTTAATTCTTTTTATTGTTTGAGAGCTTTATGCATGCATATAATGTGTTTCGATGAAACCCACCCCCTCGTCCCTCCCCTCCAGGTCTTCCTCTCTCCCTCCACCACTTTTCTCTCTCAGCAGCATGTGCTTTGTTTTACTTTTATTGATTGATTTTTGCTTCAGCTGCTGTTTCTTGACATTCAGGTGGGCACTCTAGCACAGGTCTGGAGATGCTGCAGCAGCGGCAGCAGGGAAGGTGGAGATGCAGTGTGAGTGTCTGCAAAGACAGCTGAGGGGTGCACAAGGAGGAGGAGGGGGGGAAGGGCAAAGCTGTTGGGGAAGCAAATCAGGGCCAGGGCCAAAGGTTAACTACACTGGAACCTGGACCCCATACCCTAGCCCCTGTGTGCTTTGTTTTTAAAACCACTGAGTCAACTTCTCCTAAGGACCATAAGCAGATGCATGACTTTTATGTAACATCCACCTTCATCATCAGTGGAAAGAATGACCCTCTGTGGTGCTGGAAAGGCTGGCAGAAGGGCACTGACATGCAGCCTTAGCCATGCTCTCCTCAACAGCCAAATGAATTAAGAAAACATGTGGATATACTTGAAGAAAACTTTCAGCTCTGAAAAGTCTCTCCATGCACGACACGCGTGGCATCGAGTAACTCAATAAAAGTGTTTCTAACGTAGTCCTGAAGGGGGAGCTGAGCTGGAAGTGGGGTGAACGCTGGAAGATCAGAGAGACAGAACAGGCCACCTTGCCAATTCCTCAGCTGATCCTGTTTCCTCAGACTGGAGGCCTCTGAGTCCTCATCCAGAATGAATCTCAGCTGAACTGCTGCTCCAAAGCCTGAAAACTTAACCAGCCAAATGCTTAACCAGCCAAATGCTTCTAGTTTCTGGTCCTCATGCCTTATATACCTTTCTGCTTTCTACCACCACTCCCTGGGATTAAAGGCTCACATTCTGGGATTAAAGGCAAGAGTCTCACCATGCCTGGCTGTATCCTTGAACACATGGATTTCTGCCTCTGGAATGCTGGGATTAAAGGCGTGTGCTACCACTGCCTAACTTCTATGTTTAATATTGTGGCTGTTCTGTCTCTGACCCCAGATAAGTTTATTAGGGTGCACAATATTTTGGGGGAACACAATAGCACCACATTTCCCCTTTTTGTCTAAAATTAAAAAAGCTTATAACTAATACAAGAAAAATTATATCCAATAAGTATATACAATATACAGTCAAGATTATATTAATGATGTCTAGTCCATTAACATTTGACAGATTCAGACAAAAACTCCATTAATATATTAACAATGTCCAGTCCAGTAACATTTGATAAACTCAGACAAAAAATATCATTTCTTATCTTATTTAAAACAAGTAGTTCCTTTTTAAAAGTAGACTCAAAAACTGACCTTTTTATCTTACCATATTTATATTCTCTCTTTTTTCTTTTCATAAAAGTTTCAGTAATCTACCTTTTGTCATTTTTATATCTTCCCCTTTTTCTTTTCAGTGTAGATTCAGTGACCTACCCATTTATCCTATTATTTCTTTATCTTTTTTCTCAGAGTAGATTCAATTATCTACCTCAAATCTATATTCTCTTTTTTCTTTTTTAAACAAAAACTCTGAATCTAATCTCCTTGTTCAGCTTTTTTTCCTGACCATTAACAATTAACAACTTGTAACCAACCATCATAAACAATGACAATTATCCATGTCATTGAAAGACCAAAAAACACCCACCCCACCTCTTGGGAATATGGGTAACGTTGGAGATGAGAACATACGCATCTAATAAAGATGCTGTTGAAACTGCTTCTTGGTGGAGGTATTGATGCCTTCAGTGAAGGGTGATTTACTAGAGAGGAAACAGAACAAGACATTGCCTGTCCACTAAAGTTCCAAAGACACCTTCTCCATCATGTTAACAGTAAACACTTCCACACACTTAAGATGTACAGCCCAGGGTGAGGACCACATCTCTAAAATCCCACAAGTTAGCCTGCTAACTCCAAGGTGTCTATAAAAAAAAAAAAGATACTACTTCTGTATAAGCACGTGATCTTTCTGTGTAGACAATATTTGTCTCCCATTCCAAAGCCACCTTCTGGGGTTGGGGCTTCACCCATATTTACAGTACGCTGAAAGTGAATTAACAGTGTTGTCCAATGTCTTCCTGCGCAGGAGAGGCTGGTTTTCTCCCAGGGGAAAAGCAGTGCATTTTTCTGAAAGGGATATGCAAAGACATAGCATGTACCTCCACGGATGACACCATCGGCGAGTGTAACGACGAGAAGAAGTGCTGTAGGAGATGGTGGGTGCTTGAGCCCTACCCAACACCCGTTCCCAAAGCGAAGTCTCCTTAGACTGGAGACAACTGCAAGTCCTTCCAGCTCCGGCAAGCATGGACAAGCTTTGCAGACTTCTGCTTAACCACACTCACCTTCTCTCTTGCCTGTAAATAAATGTCCTGAGTCCATACTTACTGGTCTCTGCAAGCCTCTTAAAGTTCTTCCAGAAGTTAGTAAAAGGAGTTGAGAGGGGAAATCCCCACACTGCTTCAGGATGTATTGGAGCACCTCTGCTCAGTGTCCAACTTCATCACTTTAAAAACAGGTTTGAGAAATTATTTGGGATTTATCATAGCAATACTCTCCTCTCTAAATAATAATAATAAAATAATAATAATAATAATAATGCAACTAGAAGAAAATGTACGAGAACCTCATATCTTGAAAATATTTGAGCAAAGTGAGCTTCCAAAAAAAAAAAAGTCAAGGTAGAACTTTAAACATGTGAAGTAACGAGTCTGAAGTACACAATGGTGGATTGCCTTCACTGGAACATCAGCCCTTTCTCTCATCCGCTCCTGAAAGCATAGCATTTTTCTAGGCTGGGAGTGTAGCTCAGAACCAAAGCACTTGACTAGCCCTGGCTGGAACCAGTAAGTATAAATATAATTTTTCACTACTGATGAGTTCTACTTGGAGCATGCATATGGGTAAAGGGCTGTCAGTCATGTGATCTTGCTGACACTGCCCCTGAGAATCAGGCTGTAATCCCTACTTCCTCCCCCAGAATACAACCTCAAGTAACAGAATCCAAATCCTTAAAATCCAAAAAAGACTACATTTCTTTGTGTTTATTACAAAAGACTAAAAAATTCCTAAATCATATAATTCTGGAAGAACATAACTTTAAATTTCCTTACAATACATCTATTAATGTAAAAGAGTAATTTATCTGTGGAACTTTAAAACATGACAGACCATCTTACAAACTAGTATGTACAGTAAAATACTTAGGATAAACACACATGGCTTTGCATAATAACAATGGTTGCACAGGTAAAACAATTATGAATAGGTCAGACATATCATAAATAAGCCAAAATGAAATATACAAATGCAATACACTGTGATCAGTGATTGTGTGCTTCTCCATTTATAACCATGGTAGTTTAAAAAATGAAGTCTATTAACAAAACCAGCAAGAAGACACTATGAATTCTCACCATCGATGGCCACCCAACAAGCCAAAACCTTTTTATCTTCCACAAGTGAAGAAATACCAAAGAAAATAGCATGTCTTCATTAACTGACAAAGTCTCAGCATTTCTGTGCATATGCACAATATCAAAACATAAAGACGCCTCGTTATACTCTGTGCACTGCTTTTGGTGCATGAAAATCTGTTCTGGTTGGTTTTTGTCAACTTAACACAAATCTAGACATTAATTAAGAAAATGTCTCTCGAAGACTGGCCTGTAGGCAAGCCTGTAGGGAGGGGCATTTTCTTGATTAATGACTGATGTGGGAGGTGCAACCCCTGAGCAGGTGGTCCTGGGTTCTCCAAGAAAGCAGGCAGAACAAGCCACGAGGAGCAAGCCAGTAAGCAGCATTCCTCCATGGCCTCTGCTCCAGTCACTGAATTGAGTTCCTACCCTGGCTTCACTCTGTGACAGACTACAAGCTGTAAGCTGAAATAAATCCTGTCCTTCCCAGGATGCTTTTGGGCATGGTGTTTTAGAAATCTTAACTAAGAAAAAATCCATTCCTCTTGCCCTCGCATACAGACTTAAATTGGACAAAAATAATCCTATTGATGCAATAGCATCTTTCATATGTGTCTTCTTACCTCATGGGTCATGTGATTATTTCTAAGTATACAGTAACTTTCAGGCTTCTTCAGGCAAACAGAGCTTTGCTTCGCTGAAAGCTCTTGGAATCTCATCAGCTGAAGGGATGCCAACGCAGGCCAAGGAGAGGGTGTGCGTGTGGTGTGTGTGTGTGTGTGTGTGTGTGTGTGTGTGTGTGTGCTTGTATGCCTAAGTGTGTACAGGTACCTGCAGAGGACAAAAGAGAACACCAGATTCCTTAAAGCTGGAGTCACAAGCAGTTGCGAGCTGCCTGACGTGGGTGCTGGGAACCAAACTTGAGTTCCTGACAGAAGAGCAAGTGCCCTGAGCCACTCTCCAGCTCCTCCTTACCAAATGTCTAGGGAGAAGTTAAAGTCTGAAACCCAAACTCAAAGAACGAATCTCTCTAAAGACATAGCAAAGCCCAAAGACTTTTTTCATAGTTCCTGAACTGATCTTTCCCACACTGGGATCCAAAGTTTTCAATTAAATAGCTGAAAACTTCAGCATCGGTTTTGGACTCTTCGTCACAAAGACCCTGCAGTGACTTGGGAAGCTTTAATTGATTCGGTGTCGGGTCTCCCGTGGTCTTCACGTTTCATCTGAGCGAAGGATCAGATACGAGAAATAGAAACTATACCAGACAGCTGAGGAGACGGCTCATTTGGCAAAGTTCCTACCACACAAGCACAAAGATCTGAGGTTAGATTGCCAGAGTTCTGTTTAAAAGCCCAGCATAGAGCCACATGGCTATAACCCCAGTCTTGGGATGGGAGGGCAAACTGGGAGTATCCTTGAAGCTCATTGGCCGGCCAGCCTAGCAACTGATGATGCGCTTCAGGTTCAGCTAGAGATGCTTTCAGAAAATCGAAGTAGAGAGCAATCAAGACAAGACCTCCACCCACACATGCACGTGTGTGTGTGTGTGTGTGTGTGTGTGTGTGTGTGTGTGTGTGTGTG
>CABHPP010130789.1:28917-52138 GCA_902168425.1 Peromyscus attwateri | reverse complement strand
GTGTGTGTGTGTGTGTGTGTGTGTGTGTGTGTGTGTGTGTGTTTGTGTGTGTGTGTGTATGTGTGTATGTGTGTGTGTGTGTGTGTGTGTGTTTAACAAAAGGCAATAAAAGAAAAAGAGGCCATGGATTTGAGGAGACGTTGGGGTGCATGGGAGGAGTGGGGAGAAGAGATGGGCAAATGATGTCATAAAATTTTAATTAAAAATTAAATACTTTAAAAATTTATGACACTTATGTATAGTGCAGTCTCATAGTATTTCTATTATTTATCATTTTACTATAAAAATAAGCCCATAGAGAGTGTCAGTTTTCATAAAGTACTGAGGCTTTCTCAGTTCTTAGTAGAATGGATCAACTATACTGTCACTCCTTGCTTTAATAGGGTGGTAAGCTTTGAATTGCCTTACTTGCAAACAAAAATTCAGTTAATGATGAAAATTGTTGATACAGACATCCCAATGCTATTGATAAATTTTGTATTACATGAACAAAACAAAGGTTCAAAAATTAGATTTTTAGAAATTACCTTTTTAAAGAGTCAACTTTTATTCAAGATAAAATAATTCATCATATCCAAAAGTTATAAAAGACAAATTTCCAAAAGAAAAGATGTTTAACAATCATATCAAAATTAAATGGACACGAAGCTAACAATCTCTGTCATAGACAAACCGGCACTTGAGGAGCTTTAGATTACCATTAATCTTCCGTGAATCTCTGCTCAGGCACTGAAACAGGTTATGAAAAGCAAAAACACGAAGGTCTTCATCAGGTGACTGCAAGGATGCCAGTCCCTTCCAGACGGGGTACTCCTCAACTTCTCTGAATCTAGGATTAACCTAATCACCAAAATGAAAGTAACCTATTATTCATTAATTTATGCTGGTCTTCATTTATTATAAATGGTGAATGAAAATTTGTGGGGAAGATAAGATTGTAAAATTTCAGACAAAATCATGGAATTTAATGTACCCAAGTGAGGGTAGTGGGAATGCACTTGCCTCGAAAATTCTATGAGAGAGATCTTTGGATATGTTTTCTGAATACACTAGATTCCAGATTATGGATGTTCTTGCATATAAGGCAGATGGAGAGGTGGGAAGGTGCTACTTGCCTATAGACATGGATTTTGCCAAATGGCAATGTAGGACTTAGTGTCAGTTTTGTTGTGAAGGAGTTTTAACATGCCCTTAGTATTGGCCCTGATTTAATGTCTATGCTTTCCTGATCCTGAAGAAAATCATTGCCCTTTTCTATATTTCAACTAAATCTCTTGTTGCATAATTTGTGGATAGAAATCTCTCTTGATGATGCTTTCAGGTGCAAATAGCCCAGGGATTGTTATGATGGGGGGATCTGGTGATATTGTCAGGAATCTTTTGCACTGCTAAAGAAAGGAAATTTCTCAAAGGCCTATGAGGAGCATCTATTTTGTACTGAGATTCTTGAAATATGGAATAAGACATCTTAGAGATAATTTGTGTTACTAACAAACTCTTAGAAGCAAAACTTTCTAAAAGACTAGCTCTCTAAATTTTGCTCTATCAAATTACTTATTATAGGACTCATCTATCTAATGAACAAGAAAAACAAAGGAACATAAGAAGACTACAAACCGTGCCAAGTATTCTCCTAATGCCTTCTTGAAGTCCCCTCATTGCTGTATCTACAATGTTGGCTTTTGCTATGATTGCAGTCGGGGCTTCTTCCATCCTACTCAGCACAGTCAATGCATGACTCAGAGGGTCTTTCCAGGCTCCCAACATAGTGAGTATCTCTTGCAGAAGGAATGCACCCTACACAACCATAATTGAAGAATCACATTAAATTTTCTGAAATTACAGTAATGTTAGTACTTCATGTGGCATTTGCTCAAAAAACTGAACAAACAAGCATGTATTATTGTATTTTTATAAAATAATTTTGTAGATGGTACATGTTATAGAAATGTAAAATTCAGACATTCATTTGTAGTTTGATTGAATCACAAAAAGTATGTCTTATTTGACTACTACATATTCTAATAATAAATATAGTTGATAATACTTTATTTTCCTTTGAGATTCTACTATCTGCCCTCCTGGTCAAAACAATAGTCTTTGGTTTCTTTACTTGTCCACAAGGAACCAAGAGTGAGCAAGAACTAAATAGGTGGTTATAGAAACACATTCACATAAAATTGATGCCAACTATTCAATGGCAAGTAGACCAAAATCCTTTCACATAGGTTTTCTTGTACAATATAATCCAAAATTGTTCATTAATGCACTAATTTATTAATTTTAAGTTATTTGAATACCTTATAACAAGTATCCAATGAAGTAAACCCGATCTTGATACTTTTTGCTTTCATCAGTCTACATACAAGCCAGCTGAGGAGCCTATGTTTAAACATGCACAGGTGAAGAGCAATTGAACAGTATTGCCTTGAACAGGAGAATTGATGGATATACTGGAGAGATGGCACAGAAGTTAAGAACACTGCCTGTTCTATGAGAAGACACAAGTTTGGTTTCTAATACCCACACAGTGACTCACAGGCATATATCACTGCTCTTCACAGAGACCTTACACCTTCTTCTGGTCTTATCAGACATGAGGGACACATGAAGTACCCATAAATGCACTCAGGCAAAAAAATATAAAGTAAAAACAAATCTTTCCCAAATGAGAGAGAATTGATGGAAATCACAAGAGTTTGACCTCCCAGGGTGTGTTCACTGCCAAGATAATAATGAAAACCAACTCTGAATAAAATGGTGCTGTATTGATGTCTGATAGCTACTCTATTGTTTAATGAGAAAAAAGAGTAGAAAGGATTCAATTGATCCAACATTTCAGCACTGTGATATGACATGAAGTACAAATATGTTAGGCTCCATTCATAGCTCTTCTAGCATGCGTGTGCCTTGGAAGCCAAAATTTGGACATGGCTGCTAGGTACTGCATAGGAAATATTTAAATGTGATGAAAGATTGAGTAAATGGTGATAGAAAAATAGTTTGCTGAGAAGAATATGACATGATTAAGAGTGTGGGCTTGAGTTGGATGCAGCCCACAGAACCATTCTAGTTAAATAGACTTTACACAATCTCTGAAATTTAGTTTTCTTATCTTAGCCACTGCAGCAAGTGAAACTTGTCTAATAACTTTTAGCAGGATCTATTGCAACAATTTCAGTAGACTGTTTTGTGAAGTTTCCAATAATGAAGTTTATGTCTACATATATTATCTCTTCATCTTTCTTCTTTCACTTTTCCTAACGTTATGAAGCTTATTATTAAAGAGAATAATACTATTCTCATTAATATACAAATTAATGGTGGACTAACAAAATCACGGTGTAAGAACAATTAGACATGATGTGCTCATGTTTGACGTTTGAAATTCAGGCTAAAACATGCTAAGTTTTATTAAATCAAGCAGAGATGGCATGATATATAGAGCTCGTTATCACAACACAGGGCATAGTTGCATCTGAGAATTGTAGTATTTTAAAAGAACCCTTTGTTCAGCTGAATTTCAGTTAAGGCACAGGAGAAAGCAGAGAATTCATTGACAAATGAACATGCAGGTTAGAAACCAAAGTAGAACAGGAAGGTCTTGAAAGTCAACAGATGCCATGTTGATCAGTAATACGCAAAGCTGTAAATACAGGAGCCTTTCATAACGTATAATAAATGAAACTGTGTTTGTGTTTCCTATGAATACACATGAATATACTTAAGCATGCATGCAATTCAGTTCAAAGTGTCCTGCATAATAACAACAACAACCTCAGGTGTGGGCACTGGTAACAAGTTCTCTGGTGAACAATTTATGAATTTGCTGTAATATTACTTAGATTTTAATTTTACTTACAATTTATCAGCTGTGTAACAAAGATTGTTCTTTGATTATAACCCCCTCCTCCATTATTCTGCATTTGTGATTGCAGCTACAGTAACCAACTTCAAGACCAAGCCAATGGCCTGCTTAATTCTTTAGGTTAAAGCACAAGCTGAAGACTCACTTGCATCTGTCCAGTTTCCTCTTCCGTTAGCAGAATAGCAAAGGTGGAAGTGTGACAGCTGCTTTGGGCCCCATCAAGGTACCACCTGCCTGGTGTGTATTGTACATCCTGCAACTGATGAAAAAGATTTAATTATCTTAAATTTAGAAATGAATAAATTTATATATGACCAGAATACTAACACATTTAATGGGTGTATAATTGTTTAATCTTTGTGTATGTGTACAATGTATGTATGTGTGTGTATTTATGTGTGTGTTTGTGTGGATCTGTGTCTCCATATTTCTGTGTACATGAGTTTCTGTGTGCATCAAGGTAAAAATGTAACAATCAGAGGACCACCGCTGTTTTAGTTTACTCTCCACCTTCATGGAGACAACTCTTGCTACGGATCACTGTTAGTCTAGCTGATGCAGTAAAGTTCAGGGATTCTCCTTTCCTGTCTCCCATCTCTCTGCAGAAGTGTAGGGTTTACAGAGGTGGCTTACTGTGCCTTGACTTTCCAGGACCGTTTGATGCAGAAGTGCATGGTTTACAGAGGTGACTTACTGTGCCTTGACTTTCCAGGACTGTTTGGAAGCCTCAGGTCCTTGTGCTTACACAGCAAGAACCTTATTTTTCCACTGGGACATTTTCTTAAAATTAGATGTGCAATTAAAAAAAATAAAAACTAATATATAAAATTAAGAAAATCGACTTTTTACCTAATTTTAGGGTATGTAATCTCATATTCTCCCTATCTAGCTTCTCAGCCTCTTCTTCTCTTAACTACAATCTTTGAGATTCCATGAAACTCTTTACTTCTTGATCTACTCAGTTGCTGATGGTTTCTTTTCTCTTTGGTTCATGATGCTACTGCATTTACTCTTCAGAGCAATCCAGTCACTGGCATGAAAGCTCCCATTAGAAAGAAGACAGAAGTAAGTGAGATACTTACAAAGTCATGTAACATTTGCACAGTTTGGTTTTGGAGTTCAGAAGACAGACTGAGGGCATAATCAAACATGTTCTTGAGGGTCCCGTGACAGGAACTATCCCAGCTGGGGCATAAATGTACAGAGGCCACATTCTCCCACAGGACCAGGGTTGACACCAGCAACACCAGGAGTGTCCCTGCTAAATAAAAAGAGGTGTCTTTTGCATTGATCTAGTGTGGTTATAAAAAGTCATCATGTGGAGGAAATCTTTGTCCATCTCTGGGGCTTTCTGAATGATTTGGTTCCGTGTAACAGGAGTGGAGAATAAACCTCTTGCACTGTGCACATTATGTGTAGGTCCATAATTATCTTTGCACTGATAGTTTGGTAGTGGGTGACTTCCTTCTTTTGGGATTGCCCACAGAAGTGTCTGCTGTAAACACTAAGAACTCACAGTAATTATGACTGAGCATTTTAAAGTTATTCTCTTAAGATGGCTTGATATTTAGGGACTACATGCTTATTTCCAGTACTCTCACTCTATGAATTTGTAATGTTTTAAACTCACTTAGGTCCTGATGTGACAAGGACAGCACAGGTCATCTGTTTGCTTAATTTTCATGCTTGATGAGAATAAACACATGATTGCCAGATTTCTGACACCAAGCATCAAGAGATTCTTGTCATAAATGTGATCCCATATCCTGAATTTGATAATATGCAATAAAAAACCTCATGTATGGTTTATTTAATCAAAAGGTTTTGGATATTTTTCTAGGGAGTGGAAACAACCTAAATGACCTTCAACTGATGAATAGATAATGAAAGCATTGTACATATATACAGTGGAATATTATTTAGCTGTAAAGAAAAAGGAAATCACGAATTTCAGGTAAATTGATGGTGTTAGAAAAATATGATACACCAACCCAGACCGAGGAAGGAAAGTGTCACATGTTCTCTTTTATTTGTGGATCTGAATCTTTGTATTTGATCATGTAACCTATAGTATCCAAAGATGACTGGGGAGTAGAAAGGGACCATAAGCGGGTGGAGAAGTGAGGAGCTCTAGAAAAACACATCCTAGAAGATGGGTGCTATGAAATGGGTAATGGGGAAAATACCATTTAGTAATAAAGGAAAATACCTTTAGTAGGGAAGAAAGAATGGTAATATAAAGGGAGAAAGATGGAGCAATAGCACTAAGGATGTTTTTAAAAGGCATCTGGGAGCTGGAGAGATGGCTCAGAGGTTAAGAGCACTGACTGTGCTCAGAGGTCCTGAGTTCAATTCCCAGAAACCACATGATAGTTTATAACCATCTGTAACAAAATCTGGTGCCCTCTTCTGGCCGACAGGGATGCAGGCAGAACACTGTATGCATAATAAATAAATAAATATTAAAAAAAAAATAGCCGGGTGGTGGTGGTGGTGGTGGTGGTGGTGGTGGCGGCGGCGGCGCACGCCTTTAATCCCAGCACTCGGGAGGCAGAGTCAGACGGATCTCTGTGAGTTCGAGGCCAGCCTGGTCTACAAAGCGAGTTCCAGGAAAGGCACAAAGCTACACAGAGAAACTCTGTCCTGAAAAACCAAAAATAAATAAATAAATAAATTAATTAATTAATTAAAGGCATCTGATAATATATCATTTTATAAGACATATAAGTAAACAGATAATGATAGATACATAGATAGATAGATGATAGATAGATAGATAGATAGATAGACAGATAGATTGATAGATAGATCGTTAGATAGATAGATAGATGCCAGGGGGTTACATCACATAAGCAATGGTGTTCTTTCCAAGAACTCTACCCAACAAATACACAGTGCCACATACATCCCTCCTTTGAATCATTGGTTGGAGAAATACAAGACCTCCAAAAATATTATGGTTTCCATGGCCTTTGATTACTTTCCAGCTGAAGATATCACATATTTGGAGGAATAGATCCGTAAGTGTCTTAAGCCTCCTCCTTGAGAACTAGCTCTCATACTTGTGAGATGCAAAGTGCTATACAAACTGTCATACTAAAGCAGCAACTGCTACTCCTTTTCTTTCAGTTTTTAAAATATTTATTCAAAAAGTATTTCATACAAGATATTTTGATTATAGTTTTAGCACTCCCAGAACTCCTGCCAGATATTCCCCAACTCCCTACCATTAAATTCCATGATCTTTCTCTCACTCAAAAAACCCCTATAACCAATAGCTAGCAACTGCTACTCTTACTGAGCAGTAAAACCTAAGACTGACATCAAAGACTGGCTGGTTACATCACCACAATTCTGCAATAGTTGTGCTTTTATCTTGAGGCAACCAACAGCTGTCTAACTAGAGTGTAAGTCTACCTAAAAGAGGAGGAAATTCGTGCCTCGTTCTGTAAACTGAGCCAACCACTCAGTTTTGGAAATGTTATAGACACAAAAGGAGAACCCACTACACTTTTCTCCTAAACCATTATTATTTCTGTGATTTAAATGATTAACCTTTTATTCACAGATAAAACTAGCTCTAACCCCTCATCAAGCTTCTTTTTCCAACATATGGAGACTATTATAGGAATCCACAGCTGGCTAAATGTGTTGGATGGCTGTAGATGTCCAACCCAAACTGACATATCTTTGAAGCAACCCTTAGACCAAAACTTGGGAAAAATAATAGAAGAAATGGTTGAAATATTTTATGGGTCAGAAACTCTAGACACCAGTTGCTAGATAGTGTCCCCTAGACTTAACAAAGAAAATGTTTCCATGAACTCTCAACAATAAAGTAGCCTGAATAAGATCAGAATAATAACATTAGTTGACATGTCAGCATTAAGAAATGAAATTGCTCATGATCCCACATCTAGAACCAAAACTACAGGTGTTCAATGACTGTTTAGAGAGTGAGAATAAGTTTCCTTTCAGGCACAAACTCCCACAAAGATTGTCTAGACCCAAGTGCTTCCCCCCTTGACATATGTACTTATAAACAAGCTTAAATGGACTCAATCGGTTGTATATACATTTAATAATAATAATTAAAGAAAAGATCCTGATTTTGAAAAGACAGGGTACACAAGATATGGAGGTGGGAGAGAGGGCCCTAGTGATGCAGATGAAGCATTTATGTATTAAATTTTCACACAAAATAACCTTAAATAAATTTAAACACAGAAAACAAAACTCTGTAATTCAATGATATGTCAACTGAAGCTCTAGGAAGCTTTATTCTCTTCCATTTTCCCTATCCTGTGAAACACCTACTTTAGAAAGTTTTCATAATAGCCAGTGTTGGTTTACTCACCAGATAAACAGATAATCAGATAATCATCATCAGATAAACAGACAAAGGACTTTCTTGTATCAGTAAGTTATATTCACATGAAGAAAGAAAAAAAATTGCAGACACATAGTTACATTAATGTAACTGTTCCTAGATTATTTTTGAAGTCGAAATGGGCTTCTCTGGAAGATGTCCATCATAAAAGTGGGTAAATTTTAAAGATTTATGCACAGAAAAATTCATAAATTCACATATTCAAAATAAAATTTGCTAAAATACAGTGAATAATACAGTTTAAACAAACACCTTAGCTAAAAATTAACATTAAATAATTTAAATTATAGTTTCATTTTCTAAAACTAATACTTTCAAAAACTGATGTATTAATGCAATTTTACATGTAATATTTGTAAATTTATATATATATATGAATTTATTTCATGTAACATTACATTTCCTTAACCAAAAATTATGCAAATTCTATGTGTAAAGAAAAGAAAATTTGTTAGCACTACCCCACTCTTTCTTCTTCAGTGATATTTGTCTTACACAAAATTGGTAAGCAGTATGTGAATCAAATCTGCTATCAGTGTCTACTTAGGCTTCAGAACTAATTGCTTCCCAGGTTGATTTTGGTGGGTAAATTCATACATAAGACCTTGAAACCTAAAAATGTTCCTTCTATTCCCCACAGGTGATAGGAATTGGCTGCAATTATTATGTCCCCAATAAAGTCCAGTTTCTCAATTTCAGTGACAGTGACTTTCTAAGGTGTGATATTCCTGTCCTTATAGCTGCAACTATTCATTTGAAAATGTTGAAAGGCATTGGTGGTTTCTATCTCTTGGAAACTGTTAATACAGTTCCCTTTCTTTCTTTACTTCAATTAAAAAAAACCCAATATGTGTTGGATATTGTCACATGTGTCCAGGAGAAGGAGGCTTACCACATTTAAGGGCTAATATTGAAAGACTCTGTGCCCTCATGCAGTTGTTTTCTAGAGAAATGACTGCAAAGTTCTTCTAAATCTGATATTGTTTTATTTCTCATGAGATGTGAATAAATGTCTAGTCAATCCTATAGTACATCAGTAAATGCTAAGAAAGTATTCCATTCATGCACAGGTAAGAGATTACTTACAGGAACGTGGTTGAATCAAAGTTAGCTGCATCTCAGAAAAGTCCCCCTGTAGCTTTGTGCTGACTAGTGAATGCTGCTTCACAAGAGTCCTACCTTTAGTGAACGTTCAACCTCTTATATACATCAGTAGATTGCCCCCAAAGGCTACACATACCATACGTCAGAAGGAAGGAAGTTCTGGAATTGTTGGTGAGGGTCCTTTGACTCTCCCCCTCAGGGAATGTTAAGAGCAATCACCACAGACCTAACTATAGGTGCATTGCTTTACTTATTTTCATGCTATGACTGCATTATTTTTTAGATAGTAAAATCCATATTTGTTCTAGATGCCTGATGATCATATTAGTCTAGACAGAAATCAATTATCCAAATACATTGCCTCACATTCCTCAGGTTCTTAGATAATTTTTGCCCTCCACAATGGTCCCTGTGTCTTCTAGAGGATTATATAGATACTTGATTCTTTTCAGAGTACTGGGGAACAATGGTACAACAGTTGTCGGTTTTATCAAGAGTTGAGCAGATAGGAATCTTTTCAAGTAACCCCCCAATACTGTAAAGATTATCTCTGTTCACACTAAGGTGATAGCCACAGTCAACTATAGGCCCAAACACAAATGTCTCTTATGCAACATAATAGACCCATCATACTCATTTAACAAAACAAGATCAGTGGCTTCTGTGGTGGTATTGTATTCCCCAAAATATTGTGCACCTGAGGATCTGGTGAGGTGAGGTAGCTGTGGCTGGTTCTGTCTCTCTGATCTTCTAGTGTTCACCCCAATAACTGGCCTCAGGTTTGATTTTATTAATAAGACTTTCTAAGATTCCTGTTACAGGCTTCATTGCTGGAGTCCACTGCCTTCCAAAAATATGTTTTTACAGTCTTATAAAACAAAACATGGTTTTCCTTCTGGGCATTGAGGGTAAATCAATTAAAAATGGTTTGATGGCATGTGTAGATTGTGCCATCACTATAGTACTGGCTACTTCTTGCTAAGGTTACTGATGACCAAAATAAGTGGCCAAGTAGTATCATTGTTGATAGCTGTGTCGGATAAACCTATACAGCACCATTAGGCAATATGAAAGCTACTTAATGTGGAAAGGGCTTCTAGATCAGTCTAAGTTTGATTTTTCCTTGTTGTAGAAGCAAACTGTATGTTTCATTCACCAACAAGTCTATCCTGTTCTGATGTGCAATCTTGAGTAATGGCAATAGTCTATATTATGTGATCCTCAGTGGTCTTCCTTTTCAACAACTCCAAGAGGAAAATCCATTCTAGACATGGAGATTTTATTCAATAATTTTATAACTACCACACATACCCTTCTGACAGACAAAAGGTTCTTTCTTCCAAATTCTATTGCTGTCTTTATTGTTCTTCTAGATGATTTTCTAAATCAGGAGGCCACACAGAGGTTTGCATTGTATCATGAACATTTTGTAGAGGGTGGCCAGCTTCAAGAGAGTACAAATTATCACTGAGATGCAGCATCTAAAGGAATGCTGAAAAATCTTAGTAAGGTCTAATAAAACATTGAAAAGTACAAAGCTAGGTAACACTGTTCCCTGCAAAGAGCAATGTTTGTTAAGGCAGCATGGATTAGAAATACCCTTCTTCATTAGTATGAGCCTTCCTGTCTCCTCATTCTGGTATATTGCATGAGGCTGCCTTCTAGGCTAGGTGAACTCATCTGGGGGTACTTCTTGACCTTGCCATGAGCCAAGGAAGAGTGTTGTTTGTTTTATTCCTACTATATCCACTTTTCCTCCAGCTGGCTGTTTTGACAGACTCTAACTTTCCTTGTAGCCATTGGCTATTTGTTGATCATAAATCTTAAAAGGCCCATGCCTGAGTGAAGAATTTCTATCTCCACAGATTCTCATTTCACGTAGCAATAGTTCTAACTCTCCAACTCCCCAACTGTTATTTTAGTAAGTGTCACCAAAGTATAATCACTTTGAACACAGTTACTCTCAGCAGAGAAACACATACACTGTACTCTCTGATAGAGGGATAATTATTCACACCGAAAACTAACTCAATACTTCTCACCTTTTCTGCTTTATGTTTCACCCATCTTCTGTTACCCATTTCCCTAGATGTTTTAGGAAGTAGCTGTGATTTGCTTATACTCATGCTATCAGTCACCAAAGCCCAATGCACATTAGAAGGGGAAAAAAAAAAACCTGTAATTCAATATGTGGTCTTCCTAACAGCATTTGGAGGCACTGTTGGTTATTCTTATATCGAACTTGCTGCAGTGATTCCCACCCAACAACAACTTCTCTTACTTCTATAGTAGCATGCTCAGCTGGAATCAGTGGCCCTATGTCTGACACTTCAGTGATCTGTTATTCTGATTTCAATAATGTCGAGGGGTTCATGGGCAAGGCATCTTATCTTGGCCTCTGTCAACATTTTCTTTATGATTGATGGCTTATTATCATCAAAGATCTTGCCAAATTCACTTTTTAGTCACAACCTTTGTCAGCTTTGGTTTTTTTTTTTTTTTTCTCAATCCATCTTGATTTTATTAACACTCAGATCCACCAAAGCTCTCCCACTATAGCCATGATTTCATGGTGACTCTCTGGCTGGGCAGGATATGTTCTGAACAGGGAAAGTTGTACATGCCCTCTCCTTTTGTCTATCAAACTGTACTCTTTCTAATTTAAAATCTTGAATGCTCATGAAATTTGGAAAAATTGGGACCTGAGTCTGAACTTTAAAAATGGTAAGAAGTTTTCACCCTCTTCCTGTTAAAGGGAAGGTCCTAACAATAAGAAATCTTCAAGTCAAAAATGTGTGAGGATCTTACTTCTCACAAACCTGTGTCTGCAGTTAACAAGAATGCATGGGGTCCACATCTCCTAACCCAAAGGAACAATCCACTTAACGTGACTCACTGTAACACGTAAGAGTTAGATATGATCTAGCCTATGTCCTACAGATTTCCTTAGATTATAAGATGGCCAAGGGGATGATTGCAAAGATAAATTGATACTTGCCTGACCTCCTGAAGCTCAACCATAATGCAAATATAAGAAACAAATAAATCTATTTTTTTTTTACCAATTTCTTTTTCCTTATTTGTTTGAAAATAAGGACCTACATGCCCCAGGAGCACTTTTGACATTAGCAAGCCACCAAGAAAACTGCAGGTTTATTGGCTCATGGGCAAGGGGGCTTTTGTGGTTCTCTGACTCTTGGTTGTTATTTGATTGCAAGTGTGCCTGGATGAGTTTATAAAGAAGATGTTGTCTGTTTTGACCAGTGTTATTTGTAAAGAGTCCACTGGCTCTTCAATTTCATAATGTTGAAAATTTTTGGTAAACTCTCAAGGTCTTGACCTTGGTGTAGTTGTGCTTCTTCTTCATAAAGTTAAAGAAGTTAGACTTGAAATGGCTGTCCTTTTGAGGCTGTTGGACCATTTCTTGAAGGGGGCAATAGGTTATATTACAAGAAGTTTCAGATTATGTTTGGCAGAGCACTCAACATGTTACTTATTCCATATAGTTTGTTTTGGCATTTGTGTGTTTACATTTTGGCTTAAAATTTATCTTTATGTTGTAAGTATGAAAGTCATTGATACTTATCCTGGGTGCTTGAGTATTAGGTTGTATGAGATAAATTACCTTCACTATCCAAGGCTTGAATACTTGTCTGAATGTTCCCCTTAATGCATTGCTAAATAAAGTTTCAGAGGGTTAAAATTATTAGAAAACTTATCCATTTGTTTTAAGATTTGAAAAAAATCTATTAATATCTCTATTGTAAATAGGGAAATATTATATCTACTCCCTCTTTATGGCCCCTCAATAGAATTCTGGATAACGAATCCATCTGAAAATCCAAGAGTGTGCATTTCAATTTAACGTAACATTTTATGTGCTGTTTTGTTCATTAAGCTGTTTGTGATAACTGGCTTGATGAATACTCAAAATTTGATGGATGAAACTGTCATTAGAAATTTATGTATAGAAAGCTGCCCTGGATACCAAAAGAGAACAAAGAACTGTATTATTTGACCAACTTGGGATGAATCTAAGTGATTTGAGGTTTTTTTTTTTTTATGTTTCAATTCTTTTTTTTATTGTTCTTTTTTAAAATTTATTTTATTTTATTTTACAATATAATTCAACTTTACATATCAGCCATAGATTCCCCCGTTCTCCCCCCCGCCCCGTCCCGCCCCCCATTTCCATCTCCTCAAGGGCAAAGACTCCCCTGAGGATTGAGATCGACCTAGTGGACTCAGCCCAGGCAGGTCTAGTTCCCTCCTCCCAGGCTGAGCCAAGCATCTCTACTAAGCCCCAGGTTTCAAACAGCCAATTCATGTACTGAGCACAGGACCCAGTCCAACTGCCTGGATGCCTCCCAAACAGATCAAGCCAATCAACTGTCTCACCCATTCAGAGGGCCTGATCCAGTTGGGGGCCCCTCAGCCATTGGTTCACAGTTCATGTGTTTCCATTCCTTTGGCCACTTGTCCCTGTATTCCATCCATCCCTGGTCCCAACAACTCTTGCTCACATAAACCCTCCTCCTTCTCGCCAATTGGACTCCCGGAGCTCCACCCAGGGCCTGACCATGGATATCTGCATCTAGTTCCCTCAGTCACTGGATGGGGTTTCTAGCACGACGATTAGGGTGTTTGGCCATCCTATCTCCAGGGTAGATCAGATCCGGCCATTTCTCGACTATTGCCAGCAGTCTATTGTGGGGGCATCTTTGTGGATTTCTGTGGGCCTCTCTAGCACTTTGCTTCTTCCTATTCTCATGTGGTCTTCATTTACCATGAACATTCCTTGTGTTCCCTCTCTGTTCTTGATCCAGTTGGGATCTCCTGCTCCCCCAAGTTCTTAGACATCAAAATGCCCAACAGTCCAATTAAGAAATGGGCTATAGAACTAAACAGAGAATTCTCAGCAGAGGAAACACAAATGGCTGAAAGACATTTAAGGAATTGCTCAACATCTCTAATCATTAGGGAAATGCAAATCAAAACAACTCTGAGATACCACCTTACGCCAGTCAGAATGGCTAAGATCAAAAACACTGAGGACACGTTGTGCTGGAGAGGATGTGGAGCTAGGGGAACTCTCCTCCACTGCTGGTGGGAATGCAAGCTGGTACAGCCACTGTGGAAATCAATATGGCGCTTTCTTAGAAAATTGGGAATCAATCTCCCCCAAGATCCAGCTATACCACTCTTGGGCATATACCCAAGGAATGCTCAATCATACCACAAGGGCACTTGCTCAGCATTATTTGTAATAGCCAGAACCTGGAAACAACCTAGATGCCCTTCAACCGAAGAATGGATAAATAAACTGTGGTACATATACACAATGGAATACTACTCAGCAGAGAAAAACAATGACATCATGAGGTTTGCAGGCAAATGGAGGGATCTAGAAAAAATCCTCCTGAGTGAGGTAACCCAGACTCAGAAAGACAAACATGGTATGTACCCACTCATAGGAGAATACTAGTTGTGGAACAAGGATGTCTGGATGGCTACTCACAACACCAGGGAGGCTACCTGGAAAACAGGACCCCAAGAAAGACACGGGGATCACCCAATGATGGAGAAATGGATGAGATCTACAAGAACAGTCTGGACGTGAGTGGGGGTAATGAGGGGCGAGGGGTTTGAGTTTTTGAGAGTCTGGGATATTAGGATGTATGAATTGAAGAATTGAAGCACACCAGAAAAACATAACCATTTTCTGATTGGAAGGAAGTAGTGTTACTCATCTTGGAGGTAGACTTAACCATAACCATTTGTCACCATACACTAAAAGGTACATACTCTAACACCCCTTGTTTTGCAAGATTTCTTGAAGAAGTAAGAGTGTATATGTGACCCATTGGTGACATCCTTAGAAGAAATCAACATATGTTACACAGTACTGGTCACAACCACTTCTATAGCATTAACTATTGTTTCATCTACCACAATGCCTTTTAACCTAAAGTATTATGTGTTATGATAGTTTAGATATAATTGGCCCCTATAAGCTCATGGGAGTGGCACTATTAGGAGTTATGGTTTTGTTGGAGTAGGTATGGCCTTACTGGAGGAAGTGTGTTACTGTCGGGGTTGGCATTGAGCTCTCATACATGATCAAACTATGCCAAGTGTCTAATTCACTTCCTGTTATCTGTGAGTCAAGATATAGGATGCTCAGCTCACTGTCCAGCACCATGTGTGCCTGCATGCCATCAGGTTGTACCATGATGATAAAGGACTAAATCTCTGAAACTGTAAACCATCCCATTAAATGTTTAATGAAAACATCTTTAAAGGATATAAGAGTTTCCATGGTCATGGTGTCTCTTTCCAGCAATAGAAACCCTAACCAAAACATGTGTTAATAGGTCAATAAGTTAGTAAAATTTCCTAAAACATAACCAACGCATCTGTGGATGCTTCATTTTTTTCAATTAAAACAAACTTAACCTAAACTTATTAATCTTGACATGGCTAATTTCAATTGTGATTTTTCCCCAGATAGTGCTTCATTGTATGTCCTAGGCTGCCTGTAGCTCACTGTGTAATCCAGTGTGGCCCCAAAGCTATGATGCCCCCTCAGCCTCAGCCACAACAATCCCCATTAGTGCAAGCATAGGATACCACACATGACTAATAGCAAGCACTTGTTGAGTGGATTTAACAGTTGTAGCATAAATATAAGGTATCCCTTTTGGATCTGATGCTCTTGTAATAACTTGTTGTTTATGGTACTTCCTTAAATGATGCTAAACTGAGAGGCAGATATTAGAAATGTTACCAGTTCCCTACTCCTAAAGAACCCTACATCTATAACTTCCCTAAGCTTTGCCACCAGCAGGAAAAATATTCAAACACATGGATGTGTGGGGAACATTTCAAATTCAAGCCATAACAATTGGTAATCTATGCTTTTCTTTCTACCTTATGTCTTTCTAGAAGCTCAGATATTTTATTATTTTTCAAATACATTATATTATCAATTTTCTCAATTCCTATTTTTAGTTTTATTAATAACTATTATTGTTTTTGTACTTTCTTTCTTCTCCTTTTTCTAATTTATTTATGTTGTTTCTTTAGATATGATATGATTCCATGCATGAAAAGTGGTAAAGACTCAGAAAACTCCAGCCTTTACTAACCACATTCATTAAAGTAATAGAATAGAAAATCAACACATAAAAGTCAGTAGCATTCTTATATATAAATGACAAACTTACCAAGAAAGCAATCTGGGGAAAAAAAATTCACAGTAACAAAAAAAATTACCCTGGAATAAATATAACCAAGAAAATGAAATATTTATACAATAGAACTAGAAAAAGAAATTGAAGGAAATAGATGAAAAGTCCTCCTATGCACACAGCTAGACATTATACATTTTGATTTGATTTTTTTTGTTTTATCTTAGTATATTTTGTTTCTTTTGTTTTGTTGCTATCGCTTAAAAGCCTGTTCTTTCCTAATGAGAAACAGAAAGGGAGTGGATCTGGATGGGAGGGGAGGCAGGGAGGAGTAGAAGGGGGAAAATTGTAATCAGAATATATTGCATGAGAAAAGAATCAATTTTTCATTAACAAGAAAAAGAAAGAAAGAAAGAAAATAAATAAAAACAGTAAAACACACACACACACACACACACACACACACAGAGAGAGAGAGAGAGAGAGAGAGAGAGAGAGAGAGAGAGAGCATTCTTATGATAGGTAGGATTAATATTGTGAAAATGGTTATTCTACCAGAAACTCTCTACAGATTCAATGTAATCTTGGCTAAAATCCCACCATAATTCTTCAAGGAAATTGAAAAAACAATCATATGACACATATAGAATGCAATGCTCAGCAACAACACAAAAATCTGACATGAGCACCTAAACATGCGCTGTTCATGTTCAATGATAACAACAATGGACATGTGGAAGTCGACAGAGAAAAGTCCACGAAACCTCAACACTACACCAAGAACTACAGGCGACTGAGTAAAGTTGGGAGTGGGAGAGGTGGTCCACCCCAAGGAAGAACGCTCAGATTGGTTGTCACTGGTCAACAGTCATCCTTGAAAACATACACATGCAAGTGACATTGTATAGATTCAGTGGTTTATATTTGAGAATATATAGAATTATCCAAATACTTCTACGCATGCAATAACAAATGATAGAAAAAGAGGCTATGAATTAGGAGAGCAGAGATGTATATATGGAAGGGTTTGAGGGAGAAAAGGACAGGAGAAATGTAATTATAATCTCAAAGAATTTTAAAAAGACTAAAAAGTAAATTGCAAGAGTTATCATCATCACAGATTTCAACATTTACTACCATGTTAGAGAAAAAACATGGTATAGGAATAAAAATGATACATTCATCAGTGGAATAGAATGCACACATATAAGCCCACACTCCTATAGCCATCATATTTTTGACAAAGAGGCCAAAAATGGACACTGGAAAAAAGACAGCATCTTCATCAAATGGAGCTGATCAAAGTGGGTAGTTACATATAGAAGAATGAAACTAAATCCTTCCTTCTCACTCTACACATAATACACTCCAAATTAATCAAGGACCACTGGCAGTGTAAAACCCTTCTAATCATGGGGCATCTGATAGAATAGAAATTAGGGGATGAATTTGACCTTATCAGCATAAGAGATATTTTCTAACCCTGTCCTAGGTTTCACCGGCACTAAGACCAACAATTTGTGAACAAGACTTCATGAAACTAAAAACTTTCTGTAAAGTGAAAGGTACCATCATTCAAATTAAAGGTAGCATATAGAATGGGAAAAAATATTTACCATCTAACAAATGACAGAGCATTAGTACATAAAATATGCAAAAACTAAAAAACTATGCATATGATGAAATTATTAATAATTATAACTAACATTTCTCTGATGCCTAAACACATTGAATATTTTTAAATGTTTCCAAGATATTTGTATTCCATCTTTGAAAACTCTCTATTTAGTTCAATACCTCATTTTTAATTGGACTTGTTAATGTTTAGTTTTCTTTAAAGACTGTAAGTACTGGCATGTAAGTGGAGAAAGAGGGATACATATTCACTGCTGATGGGTATAAAAAGTGTTACAGCCACTGTGGAATTCAGTGTGTAGTTTCCTTAAAAAGTGAGTAATTATCTACCACATATCCAGCTATTCTACTCTGGGACATATTCCCAAAGGACTCCACATCCTACTCTAGAGACACCTGCTCACTGCTCCTCATTTCTTATCTACTAACAATAGCCAGGAAATGGACAATAGGTCCATCGATTGCTGAGTGAATATTGAAAATATTTACACAGTAGAATATTATGTGGCTATTTAGAAAATTGAAATCCTAAAATCCACAGGCAAAATCGATAGAACTGGAAATGATCATTCTGCATGAGGTACTCCAGACCCACAAAGACAAATGTTATATGCTTTACCTCATCTATATTAGCTTTGAATCTCTAAGTATGTGTGTTTCATTTGAAATAGCTGTAAAAGACATGAAATTGCTAAGGAAACACGTGAAGAGGTTTTCAGGGGAGGGAAGCGAAAACTCCTTAGTATAACTGGTTAAAAGTAAATAAAGAAGCAAGAAGAGTTAAATTGGTGTAGGGGAGTGGAGCATAGGGTAAAGGAGGGAGTGTGGAGAAGGATAAATAACACTGAAGACCTTTCAAAATATCATTTGCAAATCCCCTACTGGAGAGAGAGAGAGAGAGAGAGAGAGAGAGAGAGAGAGAGAGAGAGAGAGAGCGCTAGAGTCAGCTCCCCTAAAATAGGGTAGTATTGCCCTATTGGACACCAGAGGCTTCCTTCTTTGGGGTTACTTATTTTGAAGCTGTTGGTCAGTAGGCTGCACAGAGTACCAAACATCACAGGCTATTGTCATTTTACACATCTTTTCTTTCCAAAACTTTGATCATTTTGAATGCATTTCAAATACTGTACATTTTTTTTTATTATTTATCCTGTTTCAAACAGCCAAACCTTTCCTATCTTGTTTTATTTTTAACCAAACTTGGGAGTGTTTTTGAGGGATGTCACAGCACCCTTCTTTGCCTCTTGTCTATTGGAAACATAATTATTCAATCACTTGGTCATCTTGTGTTGTCTAGCTAGTCTCCGTAGTTAGTCTACATGGTACCACTTGTGCTTTCCACTCTATCGTCGCACTCATTCAGTAATCTGTATTTTGTCCTTTTACTTTCAATTTTGATAGTTTTCACTTAGATATGTTCTTAAAAATTTCAGACTTTAGTGTGATCATTTTCAATACCTTGAGAAAAATTTTAACATGTGTTAGAATGCTTTAACTTGCTTTAAAATCCGTGTGAGATAATTGCCATCTCTGATTTATTTGGGGAGTGGTGTAGAAGAATACTTATCCAAGTTTTACTTTTGGGGACCTTGCTATGACAAATCAGTTCTAGTTGTTGCTGGAGCATTTTCAGTTATATGAGTAGACTTTAGGTCCTATGTTATGTTGGTGCAAAATGGATAAGAAATAGTTTGTTCTGGAGCCAATTATGAGTGACTAAGCTTCGAACATAGATTCAGGTTGCTCTGACTATCTTCCAAAGTGACAAGAATTTCATTGGTTTTTATAGTAGCAGAACAATGAAACTTTCATGGTTCTATTGAAAACAATGCAATTTTCAAATGGAAACTTTGGGTGGTTGAGTTAAACCAGAGCAAAAATCTCTGCTGTGTTACTCAGAGCTACCTCATCTTTGCCTTTTCTTTAAGAGAAGTGTGAACTGTGAAGTTCCTGTATTCCAAAAGGTTTGCCAGTTAGTTACAGGAAGTTAGGTCGGAAACTGAAGCAGGCAAGGAATGGCAATTAAGGTGACTAACTAAAGATAGCCCAAGATAAAGTGTAATTTTGGGCTCTGGACCTGCAACATTCCAGGGACTTCATAATGACTTAATCCTTATCAGGCCGTCAACCCTGAAGAAGAATTAGGCTAGGTAAAGTTCTTTCTGGAAAATTTCCTTTGCAGTAAAATCTATTTACCAGACAGGAGACTGGGCTCAGCAGTTTAAAGCACCTATTACCCTGCCGGATGACCCAAGTTCAATTTGATGCACCTACATTGGCAGCTCACAACTGCCTGTTACAGCTCCAGTGAGAAGACTCCAAGCTTTTGGCCTTCACTAACATCCACACTTACTTTCCCACACCCAAGTGCAGACACATACACACAATTTGAAAAAAAAAATTAAAAAGAAAACTCTTTCCATTAGCATAGAGTTTCTGGCACAGTTTTGAAACTGTGATCCTAAGAACAGCTGAAGCTTCAGTTTTGCCACACTATCCTTGTCTGTTGGACTTATCTGATGCTCTCATTTGCAAATTCCCTACGTGTCCTGCCTCTGGGAGTGGAAGTGGTTTCTCCAGACAGGATAAGGTGATAGGTGTAGGCTACAGAAGCCAGATACGTGATAGTACAGAGACAGAGGCTGCTCCAGCAGGCTTGTCATATGATCCCCTTACTGCTGCCTCAGCTTCCCCAAATGGCTGAGAAGCAGAGGGGAGTCAGTGCCTGTTAGACAGTAAGATGCTCCAGGTTCTGCCGTCTGTTGTAGTTGCATGCCTGTGCACTCTCCAAACCCTAACTTTTGTCTGTATTGAGGAGAGTTTCGGGCTTTGGAGTCTTTCCTGCTAGGTTCTTGCTCTTACAGGGCTTTGCCTCCTTTAAGGAATATTAGTTTAGTAATTGCAGTGATGAAATCCCAGTAGAGGACAAAAGGCTGAAAGAAAAGGACTGTGGAAAACATGACTCCTTCTTGCTGGAAGAGATCGCCCATCTTTCCTCCTGATTCTGTGTCCAACACTGTGAGTTTTATGGGAAATTCTGGGTCTTGGCCATTTATTTTGTGTTTCCCTGTTACTCTTTCAGTCATCAGAACCAGAGTCAGTTTACAGACTTCTCCTTCATGAAAAGTCTCTTAGTTCCACCTGTATTGCCAAGGCTGAAAGTGAACTTGTCCATATCTTCCTATATTTATCAGAAGACCAGAGGTGATTATAAATCACAGGAAGAAATTTTTATAACTAAATATTTAGAGAAAAGTATAAAAGTCTTGTCAGCAACTGGGAGAAAAACACATAGAACCCTTTATATGTGGAAGCTGCAAGATGCTATGAAAGTATTCTGTATCACACGAATGTCTGTTAAGCAATGAAATTGCTTTCTTACTGCCAACTTGAATTTGTGGGAAGTATTTTGAGAAGCTTTGATTTTCATAACTCTTTAAATGTCTGGTAGACTATTTTCATTAATTCTCCATACAAATGGTGGTGTGTAAAGGTAGCCACTATAAGTATCATTTATTTTTTTTGCATCATGGGTTTATTATCAGTGTGCCTTGGGGTGTATAATCTTTCAGGAAGAATTGTATTGTAGAATCTGGATTACAATTTACCAATACCTGAATTGTTGATGGAGCAATAAAAGATAGAATGGTGATTAGTTTGTCTTTCAAAAATTTATACATAGAAATGAAGAGAGATGCTTGCCTATAACTTTTTCTCAACCACTTAAAGCATTATAAAAACTTAGATTTTGATTGCACATAGTTAATTATTTTGATAGTCAAATAAGTGTCATGTATGCATGCACTTATTTATGTAGCTATTTACATATGTGTGCCTACAGAACACATTGACTAGAGACTTCGAAAACAAACATCTTTTTTTTTTTTCTGAGAAGAGAAACCTTTAGGATAGCTATTTCTATGAGTGCTATCTGGTTAATCATTTATATTTTGTGTGCAGTTTAAGTGCTATATTCTAATATTATACTATATGATTGGAGTATGTGTTGTTGCTTTAAGTCATAGGAGCTGGAGCTTAGTGGGCCATGAGACTTATTGCACAAGCATGAGCACCTGGGATTTTATCCCAGCACTGACATAATAAGCCAGGTGTGCATGCCTGTAACGTCTGTGCCTAGAGGACACGGTGATGACAAGAAGATTACTTGTATTTAGTAGTTGAGAGCCTTAACTAGAAAATAGTTAAATCTAGGTTCAGGTAGAGACCCTGTATCAAGAGACTAATGTGGAGATCAATAGAAACAGATACCTGATATCCTCTGTGTATCAGCATGTGAACATAGGTTCATGAGCTCCTCTACTGCACACAGATACACACATGTACTGCACACACATACAGCATACTTTTAAATTATGTAATCCTGGGCACACTGAACATTTCCATTGCTCAATGAACACTTTTTTCATTGTTGTTTTCTAAAAGATTTTTTAAAAATTGTCTCATTAAAATGAACTTAATTTTCAGGAGTTTACTGCAAGATACTTCAAAAATCTACCCAGTTGAACAGAAAAGGATAGAATTTTCACAACACTCACACTTGGATATTTTTGAAGACCATATAACTATCTTAGATACCGAATGAGACATTTTTTAAAATTATGAATTAGGGAAATAAATCTTATTGGAGGTGGAAAATTTGAATCTTAGATTCAAGAGATTAACACCTTTGTCTGACTTATCAGAAAAATCATAGCTTGCTTTTCTTGTTGATTTCTAAATTGAATTTTACAAGCACTTCTCTCTAACTGCTTTCCCTAAGTCTCTTTCACTACTTTGCAATTTCTTTTCCTAGAGCACAGATCTCCTGTTCCCATGCTTCACAAAGTTATTGTGTTCAAATGTGTCCTTCTTCTTTCTTTCTTTCTTTCTTTCTTTCTTTCTTTCTTTCTTTCTTTCTTTCTTTCTTTCTTTCTTTCTCTCTCTCTCTTTCTTTCTTTCCTTTCTATCTCTCTCTCTCTCTCTCTCTCTCTCTCTCTCTCTCTCTCTCCCTCCCTCCCTCCCTCCCTCCCTCCA
>CABHPP010130789.1:0-28817 GCA_902168425.1 Peromyscus attwateri | reverse complement strand
CTCTCTCTCTCTCTCTCCCTCCCTCCCTCCCTCCCTCCCTCCCACCCCCCCTCCCCACCTCCTCTCTCTTCCTTTCTTTCTCAGTTAGTGTCTAAGATTCATAATGTCAGGAGTGTTGGTATTTGCTCATCAGCATGAATCCAGATACCGCAAAATTTAAAAGTGACATTATATAGATAGGGAAAGTTGTATTTATGTATATAAATAAATGCAACACACATATATAACCATAATTAAAGAAAAAAGAAGTCATGAACTTGAGAGTCAAGTGGTGGAGGATAGGAAAGGGAAGAAATGTTGTAATTATATTATAATTTCAAAAAGATATGTATTTGTGTGTATGTGTGTTCTATATTTTTATGTACATGTGTAAAAGTGTAAGATATATGAGTTCAGTGGCCAGTGACAGCTTTCATGGGCTGACTTATAAGTGTGGTGATCTAATGAATATAGTGATAGTCAGTAAAATGTTTTTTGGGTAATTTTAGAAGGTTATGACAGTTTTTTCTTCCTTTTCTCAGTATGAACACAAATGGTATTTGCAAATAAAATTTAAAACCCTTATGGTAACTAGAGTGTTTAATTTTAAGACAGTATTAAAGGCTCTGTTCTTATGTTCATTTAAACTATACTATTCTTAATTGACTTAGAAAAATTTAGCAGGATGAGTGGTTCTGAGTATTAGATTCAAAAATTCATTTTCAATCAGCTGAGCTGAATACGCTTCATCACTGAGAGAGTCAGGACAAGTACTCAAGACAGGAAACTGGAAGCAGAGAAGGGCATTTTCTTGACTTCCAATTGTATAGGAGGACCCAGTCACTTATGGGTAGTTCCATCTTTGGGCATGTGGACATGGAAGCAGTTTTCCTCCATGGTTTGCTGGATGGCTTGGCAAAGAAAGGGATTGATTTCACTTTGCTTTGTCCCCCTATCACTTACACTGTGTGTTTATGTAAGTGTTAAAAAAGATGCAAGACTCACAACTCATTATTTCCAAACAATATAAACACTTTTCTTCTGGCTTATGAATAATTTAATAGAATCATTTGATTTTACTCACTTCTGCAATTTGAGTAAGAATATTTCTATGATTTCTGGTGCTGAGTCAATGAATTACAGGAAAAGCAAACTCATAGGTAATTGGGCAAAAACTTAGTTTTCCTAAAAAAAAAATTGTCTTGGATTTGTACATCTAACTTTTTCATCTAGTTCCAGGTTCCTCAGTCTCTTTCACACCTCTGCTGCCCCATTCCTCCATGGAATTCTCTCCTATAGATAACCCCATGTATCCTTTACTATTGATTTGTTGTTTTCCTCTGAGTGCTTGTTGACTTATCACATAATGATGGCTATTCTTGGTTGTCAACTTGACTATACCTGGAATAAACTACAATCCAGAAGACAATATGCCTTTAATCCAGATTTTGAGGTGGGAAGGCACATTTTTAATCTGGGCCACACCATCTGCTCTAAGCCTATATAAGGACAATGGAAGAAGGAAAGATTCATTCATTCTTCATCTTCTTGTCAATACATCCATTTTTTTAGTGGCTTTGGAACCTACTTCTTCAGGATCCAGAAGATCAGTTGAGACACCCAGCCTTGTGGGACTGAGCAAGTACTAGATTATTGGACTTTCTAATCATAGCTAGCTATTGTTGAACTACCACCTGTAAGTTATTCCAATAAATTCCATATACATATATACAAAATGACTATATATTTATGAGAGAGAGAGGTTTGTCCCATAAGCTTTGTGACTCTAGAGATTCCTAACAAATCCAGGTCAAAATGGTATTTCAACTTGATTCTCAAGTTCAACCCTTTCGTTTCCTGTCAGCTACCCAATCCTACAAGCTTTCAAACTAGATTAATACTTTTATTTTTCAGTTCCAGTGACATTGTTTTCTTCTTTAAAATTGTGATGATTTTCCATTTGCTCATAGAATAAATAAAAACTCTCCAAATTCCATAAATCATCCTCTATATTGCAGAACCAATTTTCACCAGGACTTACCCATTTTAACAGTGATGCATACAGAAAAAATGTTGTCATATATTTATTTAAAGAGGTCTGTGACTATTTCCTAAATTCTTTTCATCCTATTTGTATGACATATACTATAAGGGAATTCTAGATTAATTAATAGACATGTGGCCTTCTTATTTTTATTGATCTGTATTTCATCAAACCTTCATGACTGCATCTCAAAGTCATTACTTTTATGTAAATCTATATAAGTTTAATTATTTCCTTCCTTGCTGTGCTTTGAAATGCTTTGTGTCTTTTGCAGCATTATCTGCTGTATTAACTTTAGTAAGACAATTCACATATTCATCAAAACTTCTTTCACAGGTTCAGCTGAAACTGTGAATTTTCTTCACTTTTTCTCCTTGCGGTGTCCTCTTGTGTTCCCCAAACAGAAGCACCTGATTCTCAGCAGAATGTGACTTGAGCCATAGTAGTAATACACTTCAGTTATCAAATTCTGTGTCACTATTTCTCATTTGTCCTCATCTTCTGAATCTAAGAAAGCTACAGGTGTTGATATGCAGAAGAGCGAGAGAAACAGAAACACTGTAAGAACAGATGAGATCTGCCTTCCCTGCTGTGTTACCTTAATAAGTGGAGGATGGGGGGGAGGGTGCAAAAGAACTTAGCATGAGATGAAGTATCAAAACTACAGTGACCTGAACATGTGGAATCTGTCTGAGATAGCGCTAAGGGAGACCACAGTTAAGAGTGTTATTGGAGAAATACAGAGTCAGTTCATGTTGGTGTCCAAACAGGGTTATGGAATGTTTAAAATTTATGGTTATTAGGGAGACTGTTCTTTTTACAGTACTTGTCTTGCCTATCATTAGACTGAAAGTTTGCTTGTAAAGAGCAGTTTTCTTCTAAAGCTTATCCCCAAATTTCTTTTTTAAAATGTATTTACTGATTATCAGTGATTTCTTGCTTTGGTTCTAAGTTCACCCATCCTGACTTACCCGTTCTATAGCAAAAGGGCTATTGTCTTATTGGCAAGACAAACCACTAAGTTTGGAAAGCTTTCACAGGAATATCACAATACCATGAATCAATTTTATATTAAATAAACAAGTTTTTACTTTGGATTTTACCTTTGTTTTTCTTTTTACTTATTCTTCTCTCATACAATACATCTGACTGTAGCCTTCCCTCTTACCTCCCCATCCCCCAGACCCACTGTATTGCTGATAGTCCACAGATATTGATACAGGAACTATTTATTTAGAAATTGTGTTGGGGAGAAAAACTCATTGAACAGAATAGGCAAAATCATCACAGAGTCCTGGAAGGCTGAGGTCCTGTCCCATGCTGCTCCTGCTGCCTGAGCCAGTCTGCACCATCCTAGCCCACAGGGGAGAGAGGGGCCAAGTATAGATGCCCTCCAGCTTAAGCTAGCCCCAGGGCCATACCCTAGGGGCTGGTACTTCAAGGTCACAGGTAGAATAGGTACCCACTACATCTCCCCTTTTTTTTTTGTCTAAATCAGAAAGTTTTAATCTAATATAAAACTATATACAGTTGAAACAGTTATCAAGTATTGTTCAGGAGAGGGGAAAGGTAATAACATAAACAAAATAGAAACGCAACCGACAAGAACAACATCAAGAAACTTACATTAGATGTTCATAAATGTCCAGACCATAGGTAAACGGCAAATTACAGAGATTATTTCAATAGCTGTCCTGTCCTGAAGAATCTAACTTTAGTACCTAAAATGTTGCTAGCTAAGATATGAGAGGATTATAACTGTAATTATCTAGTATTCAACCCCATCAAAGACGTGAGAAGGAAAATAATATTACCTGAGAAAACAGGAAGTGCATGCAATTTCCTAAAATGGCAAGAATTGACAGAGATAGATGGTAGCCTGGACAGTCATCTAATGTTTCTCAGCACCATTGGGCAACCATTTTTGGCTACAGGCCTAGAATATCTGACAGACCTTTTTCAGAAGAAGGAATTTTGAAAGACCCTCTTATCCTATCTTGGCAAGGTTCAGCGGTCATTTTTCCTTGTGTTCTACTTGTCCAGAAAGGACAGCGTGCATACTGTCAGCAGCTAAGGCAATGGCAGTTCTTTGCCCAGTAGCCCTTGTTTTGCCAAGAAGACAAACTTCCATATGGAGTGTCTTTGAAGCCCAACATTCTCTCAGGTGTAGATTGGTGCTACCAGGAACAATTGTGTCTCACATCAACAGAATTCTAAGTTATTAAAACATTTAAATGCTATATTCTCTAAGTCTATGAAGTGTTTGAAGATCATCTATCCATCTGACATATATTTCTGTAAATGTGGAAAACCCGATTAAAATAACTGTAGATATGACAAGCATGGGTGACTACTAATCTGTAAATGTTCTCTATCTAAATAACTAAGAACTAACATTTCATATCATCAAGGTAAATAATCTGTAAACAGATGTACAGTATAAAGATATTTACCTCAAAATTGTGACAATATATAAAATATCTTACTCAGAGGAAAAATGTATAGTGCAATGTGACAACAATATCTTTAATTTGTATCAATATATAAAATATCCTAAACAGAGGTAGAACATACATGCAGTATGGCAAATATAATTTTACATTTGTATCAATATACAAAATATTTCAAATAGGAGTAGGAACATATGTATAATATGACAATTATAGTTCTGAGTTTGTATCAATATATTATTATCTTAAATAGGATTAGAAAAATAGTTTATATTTGTATTGATACACAAGAATTCATACCAGTGCAAATTATCTAAGGCTGATAATTTGCTAAATTAGTTTACTAGTATAATATAGAAATTATAGGATAAAAGGATATATTAATGAATCTACTTTAATCCAAAATACAACTATTAATCTTATATTTTACATTAACATAGATTTTGGTTTATTAATACAAATTTAGGATTAATTTTGTTATATATATATTTCTACTTTTGTATGAGGTATTATGTTTATGCACTCATTTAAAATTATAATATATAACTAAGAAATATAACTTATTAATCATCTTAATAGTCAAACTTATAGTCATGTTAGTTAGTTTTTATAGATATGCAAAGATATATTTCAGATAGAATGGTAATCCTCAAATACTTCAAAGACCTACAGGATACTTAAATGAAAAATTTTTATATGTTTAAAAAACTTAGACCTTTCTGGATAATGAGACATGTCTGCTCCTGGCAGCACCAATTACTTCAAAAGAGGAAGATGGGCATCAAAGTCACTCCACATAGAATTTATCTTTTGCTTGGCAAAAGTGGCCATTTGGGCAAGAAACTGCTCTTTCCTGGACTTCTTGACAGTATGTTATATAAACTGGATGTACAGAACCCATAGGAAAATGACCACTAAACTTTGCCTAAACAGGGCAAGATGGTCCTTCAGGTTCCTGCTTCACAGAATAAACTGCCAGACAGTCTGCAGAACACAGAAGAAAACAATTAATGAACTTTGCTAATAGGCTACACAGTCCTTCAAATTTCCTGCTTCACTAAAAAGTCTGCAGAGACTTTAGGCCGGTAGGCTGAAGATGGATGCCCCAGTGTTGCAGCGGAACCTTGGATGATTGTCCAGGCAACTCAATGTCTCTTGTCATTTCTAAAATTTTAGAAGTTGCTTACAAGGTTTACTCAGGTAATATTATATTCTTCTGGGATCTTTGATGGAATTAAAGACTAGATAGTTACAATTACAGTATTCCTTAATTATGACGAAAGGTAAATTAGATATAAAACTTTAGACTTACAAATATAGGATAGATGATAGGATATTTTCTTTAGTTTTACCAAATACAAGTAGATTAAATAGTATAACTATAATTCTTGCTTGAAAAATGTTTTGATATATGTAATTTACTATGTTAAAAATAAAACCTTCTCTTTTGATTAGACAGAAAAGGGGAAGTGCTGTGGGATGCCTTTCTGTATGCTGTGAATATGTGTTGCTCTGATTGGTTGATAAATAAAGCTGTTTGGCCAATGATGAGGCAGAATAAGATTAGGTGGTAGATTCAAACTGAAAATGGAGATGAAGACGGGTAAAGTCACAAGAGATGTTGCAAGCTGCAGCCAAGAGAAACACGATGTGAGAGAACAGGTATTGCTATGAAGCCACGTGACAAAACATAGATTAATAAGAGTGGTTTTAATTAAGTTGTAAGTGCTAGTTAGCAAGAAGCTTGAGCCATAGGCCATACAGTTTGTAATTAATATAAGTCTCTTTATGTTTACTTGGGACCAAGCAGCTGTGGGACTGGGTGGGACACAGGAAAACTTCTGCCTACACCACTGCTCCTTTATTTCCCTTCAGAAAAGAGCAGACCTTCCAAGAATATCAATGGAACATGTCATAGCAAGATGCTATAAGACTAGGCACAAATCCTCATACCAAGTTTGTGCAAAGCAACCCAGTAGGAAGAAAAGTGTCCCAAGAGCAGCCAACAAAGTAAGAGATATTTCCACTCCCACTATTAGGAGTCCCCCCCCCCACACACACACAAAACTTTTCTAAAGAATAAATTTTTATTTTTTTAAGAAGAAATTCATTATAACCATGTGTGCATACAAAAAAAAAAAAACTAATGCTGGGTGGTGGTGGCACATGCCTTTAATCCCAGCACTCAGGAGGCAGAGACAGGTCGATCTTTGAGTTTGAGGCCAGTCTGGTCTACACAATGAGTTCCAAGACAGCCAGGACTACACAGAGAAACCCTGTCTCAAAAAACAAATAAGCAAAAGCAAACAAACAAATAAAAAATCAAAAGAACCATTGATAATTTGTATTATCAAAGACAATCCTAGTAGAAGCTGAATGGGTATGTGCTCAGCAGTTGTTATTATGGATGACTTGGCATTTCAGGACCTCAAGATAAGTGACAACCTTATCATTATCACTTTGTAGGCAGTGCAACAGGTTACTAAGAGCAAAATGGTGAGTATCTTCATTGGCAGACCTCACTTCTGCTAGTCCCATCCAAGCAGGGTAGGCATTTTCTTCAGCTCCAGGATGAACCTAATCACCAGAAGGACATGTATTATTTCTAGTAATCGGTAGTTCTTATGTCTTCGTGTTTGTGTGTGTGTGTGTGTGTGTGTGTGTGTGTGTGTGTGTGTGTGTGTACATGAATGTCTGTATGTGTAGGTGTGTATGCACATTAATTTTAAGGCCAGAGTTCAACTTGGATAAAGTTTTTGAGGTGCCTCATGCCTCATCTCTCTCTCTCTCTCTCTCTCTCTCTCTCTCTCTCTCTCTCTCTCTCTCTCTCTTTCTTTCACCAGGACCAGGGATTTGCATATCTTTGACTCCCCAGTACTGGGATTATAAGCATAAACCACAATATCCATTTTAAATGTGAATTCGGGGAAATAAAACGCAAGGAAGGGTTTTATATATTGATACATCTCTCCAGTCCCAGAATACATTCCCTATAATTTTGATTAAAGTTTGGTGAAAATTTAGAAATAATAGGTTTCAGTCAAAAATCAAGGCACTGACCAAACAACTGTGAGACCTCTTTTCTGTTGACTTTCCTGATATATGAGGTTCTCAGTAAGGAACCTCAGAGAATAACTGTTAAAGCTGTGAACAAGTTGGAAACCTAAATTTAACTCTTGCAAATTACATATTTTCAGATTCATTTATCACTACAAGAAAATACATCTTTCCTGGAAAAAAAAGAAAGAAAAAAGAAAAGAGAGAAATGTAGAGAGAACACTCACCCTGACAAGGATTCCTTTCATTTCCTCTAGAAGTTCTTGATTTTTTTCCTCCACCTCTTTGATTTTTGGCAGCATTGTCTCACAGGTCCCTTTAAGAGCAGCCACTGCATGCACTAGGTGTTCCAGAGGGTGATACCAGGCTCGTGAAATGCTGTTCATCACTTTGAGAAGTTCATCTGACTAAGCAATCATGATTGAACATCAAGTTAAAATAAGTGAAATACAACACGGTAGATACATGTGGTAATGGCACAATCATGGTGAACTATAATGTCTATATGATTTTAATAAGTGTTTAGAAAATGTTTAGGTAAATGACAAATTATAAAAATAGAAATTTTAAGCCACAGGATTACAGTTTACTAAAATAAAAGCAAATAATAAATAAACGATCATTTTGTTTTTCTGAGAAGCTGATCATGTTTTGTTTTTCCTCTACATTCTATCATCTGCCCTACTCATGAGGTCTTCTGTATTTGGTTATTTTCCTCGTCTATGGAAAACCAAAGCTTTGCTGAGACTAGGTAGGACCTGATTCAAATAAAGACACCAGCGTTATCAGTGGCAAATGGTCTAAACCATTTTCATGCCAAAAAAACAAATTGGTTCACTCATACCCACTTGTAATTTTTATATTATTCTAGGATAACAACTACAAAAAGAAAACAAAACATTCATAAATAGACTTTTCATGTTCTACATTACTTCCTTTCCTAGGCCACTGAGAGAGCAGCCCATTTATGGGCATATACAAGACAAGAACATCCTTGCCTTTAACAACATTGATGTAAAACCCATTGAATTTTAGACACACACACACACACACACACACACACACACACACACACACACTACAGCCAGGTGTGTTCATTGCCAGGATCACACATGATATTCCTCACCAATTTAAAATACTTGCTGTGATGTCTCTTAGCAACTCTAGTAGTAATTATATTGGGCAGTAGGGAGGAATCCAAGTAAACATTGTTCTTTATACATGTAAAGAACATAAAAGAAAGAAGAAGGACAAATTGCCATGACAAAACAGGTTGCTGGGAGCACTGTGGCATGGTGATTAAGAGTGATATCTGTGGTGAATGAAGCACAGTTTCACATTCTTGTCTGGCATGCAAGTGTTGTAAGGTCTGTGTAACCTTTGGAGCTTCTCTTCATAATCTTCCTAATGGTACCTTGTGTCGGTGGACTTTTGTGAGGACTAAATGCATCAGTGTCAACAGAGTGCTTTTTGAAGTGCTAGCTTTGAGGAAATATTCTCTTTCCTTCCTCTCTTCTTCCTTCAATATAATCACATTTTAATTAATGGGAATAGCTTCTATCTAGAAGATAGATATTACTAATATAATAATAGCAAACAGTTTATTTGTATGATATGTGCGCACATATTAGTTTAGTTTAAATTATACTGAGATTTGCTCTGACAGGGAGTCACAGTGGATAGATCATCACAGTTACACATTAGAGCTTGCAAAATTAGTAGACCTCATCAAAGCAGATTAGTCTGAGGCACATGATACAGTATGAGGAGAATCTCATGTTCAGCTGATTTTCAATTATGACAGGGAAGAAGGCTGAGCAGTCAGGAAAGACTGCACATGTAATGAAAAGCAAACAGAAATAGGGGTGTATTGAATTTCAGAAATGACATTCTGGTCAGTTAAGAAATATGTGGCAATGGAGGAGCCTATCATAATAAATGCAACTCTATTTGCATCTATTCCACATGTGCATGGATGTATATTCATCCATGAATGTCCAACTTAAAGTAAGTACAATCCTACAGGCATGGCACTGGCTAAAAAAAATCTGTCCTGTGTATGGACCACTTATGAATCTGTACAATCTGAACTAGCATTAGTTTTATCTTCTAATTTGTTAAGTGTATAATGCTATTGTTTTTTTGACTGTTCATTCTTCTCTGTTTTGTTTGATATGTTATAACCACTCCTATAACACACCTGAAATAACCTACAACACAGTAAACCTTGTATACTGCTTCAGATGTTTTGATGACAACCAGGAATGAAGATTTACTTGTGTCTGTTGGATTTGTTCATTGATTTCCAGAGTAGCAAGGGAAGCGGTATGACAGGTGCTGGAGTTACCCCAGGCTTTTGGCAAAGTTTTCATCCTTAAAATAATAAAACATTTCAACTTATTGGCATTTCTGAATTAAATAATTGCACCTATGATAATTATATAAATGTATTTCATAGATATGCAGTTTATAACAAATAAGCACTACCTGAAATTGAATAATTAAGCAAACATATTCTACTTATATATTCTTCCCATTATATATGCAATTTCATTTTTAATCTCAGTTTCTAACCTCCTAATTTCTTCCATTCTTTCTCTTGTTATTTTTGCCCTTCCTGAAAATTAATTTGGAAAGAAAGCTAGACAATTACTAGCACTCTAAAACATTAAAGGTTTTACATGTCTTGTTTATGAGGTTAGCTGAATAACATAGACTAGTGTATTAGTTAGGGTTTCTATTGCTGTGAAGAGACACCATGACCATGGCAACTCTTATAAAGGAAAAATATTTAATTGGTGTGGCGTACATTTTCTGAGGTTTAGTCCATTATCATCATAGTGGGGAGCACGGTGGCAGGGAGTATGGCAGTGTGCAGGCAGGCATGGTGTTGGCTACGTCTTGACTTGCAGGTAACAGGAAGTAGTCAGTCTCAATGGTAGTGGTTTGAGCAAATATGAGACCTCAAAGCCTACCTTCATAGTGACACACCATCTCCAACAAGGCCACATCCCCTAATAGTACCACTTCCTTTGGGGGCTATGTTCTTTCAAACTGTCACTGTGGTGATATTTTATTTGTGCTGAAATGTGGTGATATTTTATTTTTATGTTAGTAAATAAAATTTGCCTGGAGATCAGAGGACACAGCCAGCCATAATCAAAAGTCAGGCAGTGGTAGCACACACCCTTAATCTGATCACATGGCAAGCAAAGTCTCTGTGTGTTCAAGGACACACTAGGGAACAGCCAAGCGTGGTGACACAGGCCTTTAATCCCACTACCAATCGTTGAGACCTGGAGATCTGTACAGACAAACAGTGACAAGGAAGTGAGGTAGCTGGTCTAAGAGCCAATGAGAAGGCAGAACAGCAAAGCAATAATGACGCAGGTTAGACAGGAAGAGGCTCACTTGGGCAGCTACAGTGGCATGGTGAGCTAAGGTTAGCTGGTGGCTCTCACTATTTCTCTGAGTTCTACGGCTTTCACCCCTGTATTTGGCTCTGTGTTTCTTATTTAATAAGACTGTTTAGAAACCGTTCTACACTGCCACAACTCTTGTATCTGTATTTATGAATCTATTATTTACTGTTGGTCTAAGATGGCATGTTTGTTTTAAGTATGTGCTGTGAAATTATACCTCTTTCTCAATTACCACTGAATCTATGTCTGGACAATACTAAGTTCATGATAAATTTACAAGGTAATTGTGTTGATGGTGTCAAAATTAATTAAGAAAATTAGAGAACAACACAAATGGGACACAGAAAGATTATAAGAGGCAGGAAAATGAGAAATTGGCAGAGACTTTGTCTCTTAGAAAGGACAAAGAAGTTATACACATGCTACTACAACAATATGGCTGCCTCATTAAAGATCTGAGCAGTAATAACACCAATAGACATACTAGAACCGAAGGGGGAATCTCAAGGGCTCCCACCCCTAGACGAGGAACTCCTGGCAACTAAAGATGATTGATAGAAGGGTAGACTACCCTAGGGATGAACCCCTGAACCCTCTACTTAGTTATACCACACCAAGTGACTGAAATCATGTACATATAAGCAATGCAACATTAAATGTACTCAGCAGACTATGTGTGTGTGTTATTATATATATGTATGTATGTATATAAAATAAAACATTAACCATAGCTATAGAAGCTGTTAATTCGAGAGAGATTAAAGGGAGCAAACATGGGAAGGGTAGAAGAAGGAAAAGGATGGAGGAAAATGATACAATTTTAACTAAAATAAAACTATCTAGGCATGTTTTAAAGAAAACATATAGCAAAGAATGAGCCAAGATTAAAAGTATTATCTAATGTTTATATATGGTCAATTGAAGATTTTACTGAAGGTATTTATTAAAGCAGAATATTTTCTACTAGCAATCATTGAATTTGTAAAATCAAAGATACAGGAAGTCATCTATCTCTCAAACTATGTGTCGAGGAAATGTAATCATTACCTGAATTTTCACAGTGGAAAAGTCTTATTCCCCACTGAAGCTATACAGAACCAAATCATCTACCTGAAAAGTCAGGGGTTCCCAGACAATTTAATTCTTGTGACCTCATTTGAAGGAATCCTATCTATGTGACTCGCTTTTTATAGCAGGGGAATTGTGAAGTTGAAAGATTGTATATGAAGAATACATGATGAAAAAAAAAAAAAACCCTAGCAAGTGAAAGGACAACAGGAATGCATATTCCTTACAAATCTATAGACATATTCTCCAGATTCCCAATTGTGTATTGAAGTCATTTTTGTTTTCCCTACACTGATTGATTCTGAAAAGACCCTGTATCTCCAGTAGGAAGAGAATATATTTCTTTTCTAAACTAGCACTCCCTATGGCTTTAAAAATTTGTCCCTGGAAATCTATAGACACCATTCTCAGCACTTGAGGCTAACTAAACAGCTTTTTGTTGTTTCTTCTTTACACAGCTTCAGATTAGTTCATTTCTTTTTCCTCCACATAATTCTCTGCAATGCACTTCTCTTATGCTCCACATCTGTGAAGTGAAGAAAGACCATGGAGACTAGACCCTCCATACAAGACCAGAAAAACAGAGTTCTTCTCTGACCTCACTTTTAGGACTCAATGTCATAAATTAGAGTTGAGAGACAGTCACTTTAAAAAAAATAATTATAGAAAATATCTATTTAAATAATTATTTAAAGTCATGTGATCTTTACAAGTCTCTGAGATTTCATCACATTTTCCATTCTTCCTGTACCATTTCTCAATATCTGATACATTTTTTAATCCTATGAAGGCATATTATCTGAAATTTTGTTCATGATGTTTTCTGGTTTAATCTGTAGAATTTTTGAAGAGCCCTTTAGAGAAGAAACCAGAGGGAATTAGGTGCTTACAAACTCCTCAGACATTTGTGTGGTGAGGTTAGAGGTGTATTGAGCAATGACAATTGCACAAAGAGTTCTTGAAGGAAAAACTTGTTGTATCCTTCTATGTCAAGGCATATGGGTCTGGAGACCACACATTCCCATAGGAGAAGGTTTGACACTAGCAGAAGCTGAATCATCCCTGCTACAAAGAGAGAAATTACACCCAGATGATTCTTTCTAATGTAGTTATGTGTTAAACTGTCTAGCAAGCTATGTTTGATCTTGGGGTCCTAGGCTGCATGATTTGCTTCTGTATAACTGCAGTGGGGCATAAGCTTTGTTCACTGTGAAAACATAAGTAATATTTCCCCAATACATAGTTTGAGAGTTGGATCACTTCCCACATCTTTGACTTGCTCTTGAAGTACTTTCCAACTTTGCAAACATTTGGAGCTTACATTGATACTGATCCACAATATTTAGTACTCCAAATATTTTAATTGCTTGTGAACTTATGTTCATTTTAATTTATAACATCCTCCAGGAATTTTTTAAACTGAATTTATAATGCCAGCATTTTGGAAACTGATAGTACAAGGAGCACAATTCTGTTTGCTTTATCTTCATGCCTGATGAGAATAGACACATGATCGCTGAATTACTGACAATAAGGCTAAAGAGAGTCCTGTCATAAAAATAATGTCACAGTCTGGAATTTTCAGCTCATGGTGATTATCTTGTGTATTTGCCATTTTACCAAACTATTTGATGTTTTTCCTTTGAACTTGATCTGTGAGTACACTGGATATTTGTAATTTTCATCAAACTGTATTGGCTGTATAAGGTCGGCATGGGCAAGTGATTTCCCCACAGTCCTATTATAACTGCTGAGAGCGTCAGTACAGCAGTACCACAGACCTGTCATTTTACCTTTTCACAGGGTGGACACCTGTGGCCTTTCACTATGCATCTGTGTGGCAGGGACTTCCATGAACCCGTCTCCCTGCCACCCAACATCACTCTCACTAATTACAAGGAAAAATATTTTGCCTTTGTCTTTGATTACACAATTACAGACATCTAGAAGACTTCACATTATCTATTTTCCTATTCTATAAAACATTTACCTTGAAAATATTTGAAAATGATCAATGATGATATCATCAATCTGTCAGTTCAGGTGTGGTCAGAGACAGAACTCCAAAATATTAATAGTTACAATCTCAAGAGGATTGAAACATATAAGTACCATGTTAAAATATCCCCCTCTTTCTTTTTTACTATATACAGTATGTTATAATTAATATTTACTCATTCAAATATTTATTAAGCTGAAAGAGTTGTAATTACTGTAATGCAGTCCATGTTAAAATGTACATTTTTTAACATAGCAAGTAATGTTTAGACAGTTTATCTCATAGTACTTGTAAAATTTCGGCTACATTCCTGTTCATCTGAGTCCGAATAAAGGAGAAAAATCAGAAGCACAATTGTTCAAACAGGGCTTATTTAAATATGGCTGCAAAAAATTAATGTTCCTAATAAGAAAGAAACATCATATGACTCCTTCATCCAGTATGATTTTTTAAAGATATTTCTTTTATTTTTTGAGATGACAATATAATTATATTATTTCTCTTTTCTGTTACCACTTGAAACTCTCATATATCCCTCCTTGGTCTCTCAAATTTGTGGCCTCATTGCTCATTAAATGTAATTATATGCACATGTGTATACATATATATATATATATATATATATATATATATATATATATATATTTCAAAATGTAACCTGCTCAGTCTGTATAATGTTACATGTATGTATGAATTCAGGGATTGCCATTTAGTTTTGGATAACAAATTGGTTTGGTCTTCCCTGGGGAATATCACTTCTCCTTCTCTTTTGAATATTTGTGACATTCCTAAACAACTTTTAAATTAAAGTATATTTGTAAAACAAAGTATATTTTGTAGAAAATCGAGTTTCATACAACCTTTCACAAACACAGCAAACATACCTAACACATAACTAGGCCAACATGGATGATTTGTGCCAGGAAAAAATAGCTAACTACCAATAGTCTAAATCCTGAAATATTCTAAAATTTGTGTAATAAACAACATAAGTAAACAATATTTTAGCTACAGAATGGAAATAGCAGGTTATTTTCATTGCATTAATTAATTTCCCTAAAACATGATGCAAATAAGAATTTACATTGTATCTACACAAAGAACTACAGCCAACTAAAGAATATGAGAACAAGAGAAATAGTCTTTCTGGGGAAGAGCACATTGATTGTGTATGCAATACCCAGTTGTCAGTCATATTACATTCAAGTAACAGTATACAGACTGAGTAGCTTATATTTAGGAATATATATGTATTACATATACACGTATGCCTATAACAACATCTAATGAAAAAAGGAGGCCATAAATTTCAAACAGAGCAAAGAAGGTTATAGAAACGGGTTTGGAAGGAGTAAGAGGAAGAGAGAAATATTCCAAGTATAATCTCAAAAGTAAAAAAGAGTTTTCTTTGTGTAACATGCTTCTTAGGAGTGTTTACAGTATATGGTAAAATAAAATAGCAAATAATTCTGTTCTCCATTTCATAAAATAAATTTTGGCTGTCATCAATACATTTTTTCATGAAAATACAATCTACAAAGAAAAGGTGATTTGTTAACACAAGCTTAATTTTCCTGTTGCTAAGAGATTCGGCTTGTACTGGATTAGTGAAAGACACAAATGTTCTGTCATCACCTGCACTAGGTTTTATAACTGAACATTTATTCAAGTGCATTCAAGTGACCAAACACATGTAAAAGGCCAAGAGACCAAAAGATTGTAGCTTCCTCTTGTGAAGTTGAGACAATTGCATCACTGAATCTTGTGTTCTCAATAAAGTATGATTTCTCAATTTAGGAAGCTAGTCATTTTCACTTGAGTAATATCTTGTTCAGGAAGGTGTTCAACAGCATTTCCCACTAGATGTTTGTAAAAATTTGCCTTTTTATCCTCGTGTCAATTAAGACCATATAAAATGTCTTGGGACATTGTCATGTTTCTTCATCACAGAGACAGTTCTCAATGAGAACCACTGTTCTCAAAGATTATAGTGAAATTTTATTCTAGAAAGTTATTCCTCTGTTCTTTTGTGTTTGGTGTCTGCAAGTGAGGCATGAACAAATTTCAATTTACAACAGATATAGCACCAATGATGCCAAAGAATGTTAGTACTATCCAAACCTTCTTGGTGAAATAATGCATCGATAAAGCTTACTTAGAGGAACATCAATGGAGGGCTACTTACAGGAACATGGTTGACTCCAAGATAGCTGCATTTCTGAGAAGTTGCTCCTCAGTATCGTGAGCAACTCTGGAAAGCTGCTTCTCCTGAGTTCTGCCTTAACTATTATCTTACTTGCTATATATACAAACAGACAGCCCCCAAAGACAGGCAGAGCTGAAAGGCAGAGCGAAGCAATGTCTAGGAGAGGGTGCCATCCTCTACTCCTCAGGAAGTATTTATATCCTCTTTAGCATTGCCACGCCCTACCTCTCCAAATATTGTTTTGCTTTGGGCCATAGTATCTCTATCATTCAAATTATTTTGTAAGTCATCAAAGTTTTCTCTGTCCTGAGATGACTCATATTTTTGCCTGTCAGGAGAAGCACACTTATTTATTAATACCTTTCCCTTAGTTCAGAGTTTCATGTTTTTTTTCTGTCATGTCTGCAATGTCCCCTAAGTTTTCAGAAGTTTATAAATGCATATGAATCCTTTCCAGTATTGGGCCATCATGCCACAGTCATAGTCAATGATTCTTGATATTTTAGCCATGAATCTTTTTTCAAGTAACCAGAAAATACTGTTTCCACAAAGTCAATGACAGTTTAAGTAATCTACAGGATGAAAAATAAATGTTTAGAAGGCACATTGACAGGAATGCCATGTCCATCTCTTAAAACTCTGATTGTAGTAACATTATAGGGTCCTTTGTGTGGGGGCCCATGTTTTTGCATTCTCTTGGAATATAAAACACAAGATTGCAAGATTGGACTTAAATCATATCAGAGAATTGTTACTTGCAACTATAACTACTATTCCACTGTTTGCCAATGGGACACAGTTTCCAGGCTTGATGATAACTTTAATATATGAATCACTAGTAGCTTGAGTGACAGTCCTCTTGAAATAGCTTTCATGGTACCTTTTGGTACTATATAAGTTATTCAGCATCACTAGATCACTTTAAGACTAATTATTTTCCTATCATGAAATCAAACCATGCAGTTTCTTAAGCAGTGCCATCTAACCATTTAGTTATAGTGTGCAGTCAACAAGAGTATGTATGGATTATGAGCTTCATGTGCCTCCCCTTCCAGTTAATCTTAGGGGAGAAACTGATCCCAGACACTGAATTTTCTCATAATAAACTTATGACTTCAAGCATAGCTTTCCCCAGGCATGCTGAGTATCTTCTTACAAATTTTTTAAGTCCTGTCTTTATTGTTCTTCTTATGCACTTCCAAAACAGTAAGCAATGTAGAAGTTGGAATTTTCATTGGATAATGGAAATTTTATAGATAGTAGCTAGATGCTAGCAGAGAGAGGGAAAGAGAGATGGAGATAGTGAGGGCAGGAGAGAACAGAGCAGAGAGAGGGGGGAGTCTGTGTCTAGCTTTTTAAAGGATTCCTGTGAACACACACAGGTGGGCTTTCAGATACAGTGCAAATTGTCTTTGGGATTCAATGGGGATAATAAAAATTCACAAGTTCTAATACAGTACAAAATAGGACTCAAACATGTATCGTCTCTTTCCTCCAGAGAGCAAGTTGATGAGTTCAGCTTGGATGGGAGATACTGGTTTATTTAGTTGTCTATACTCTATCATTATTCTGCCCAAACCTCAGTTTCCTCATCCTGGTATGTTGAATTGACTACCAATCTGACTAGATGGAAACAGTTGAGTTGGTGCTTATTCAAGTAAGGACAAAAGGATTGGAGTCCATTCTACTCCACCAAATCCCGTGTTCCTCTAGCTTCCTTGTGGCTCCTAACATACTTAGGATCTGTCTGTGGGCTATTGACTAAAGCTGTGTGGAAAGGACCCAGAGAAAGAGTGAGAAATATTAACCTCACCAAAGTCCCATTTCTCAAGTTATATAAGATTGCTTTACAGTTCACTCACAGGCAAAACTACACAAATGTGGTAAAAAAAGCATATGTCCAATGGTTCATTTATTTTTCAGAATAATTATTTCCCAGAAGAAAAGTTCACAGGACAGTCTAATGCAGAGATAAGTGTTCACACTAAGGACTAGCTTGACTCCAAAGGAAATCCTGCACCGTTTATCTTCTAGTGATTCCCCTTTGTCAGTCTTTTTTTTTTTTCTCAACCCATATCTGATAGGTGATGTTGCTCTGTGTGCTGTGGATGTGTTGCTCTGATAGGTTGATAAATAAAATGCTGATTGGTCAGTAGCCAGGCAGGAAGTATAGGTGGGATAAGTAGACAAGGAGAATTCTAGGAAGAGGAAGACTGAGTCAGGAGTCGCCAGCCAGACATAGAGGAAGCAAGATGTGAAGACAGGAATGAAAAAAGGTATCAAGTCACATGGCTAAACATAGATAAGAATTATGGGTTAATTTAAATGTAAGAGCTAGTCAGTAATAAGCCTGAGCAAATGGCCAAACGGTTTTAAATAATATAAGCCTCTGTGTGTTTACTTGGGTCTGAGTGGCTACAGGACTGGCGGGTGAGAGAGATTTGTCCTGACTGCGGGCCAGATGAGACACAGGAAAACTTCCAACTACAAACGGTGCCAAAACGTGGGTCAAGAATTTTTACCCAAAACTTGAGAAAGCTTTAAAAAAGGGTTCTAAAATGGAGCCAAGAGCAGCTTCCTAGTTGTGTCTCTCAAGAAAGCTGTGATACAGAGAGAAGGCAGAACTGAGAAAAGGTACCAAGCCACATGGCTAAACATAAATAAGAATTATGGGTTAATTTAAGTATAAGACCTAGTCAGTAATAAGCCTGAGCAAATGGCCAAGCAGTTATAATTAATATTAAGCCTCTGTGTGATTATTTTATAAAAGGCTGTGGGACTGTGAGTGAGAGATTTGTCCTGACTGTGGTCCAGGTAGGACACAGATAAACTTCCAACCACACATCTCCACCATTTTAGTTCTCATGTATGCCAGCGCCTCTCCTACTGTAGCCATCTACTTTTTGTGAAGTTTTGATTTGAAGAGGATATGCTCTGAACACAGATCATATGCTCCACCCTTTGGCTACCAGACATTCACCTTTAGTTTTTTAACTTACAAAGTTCAATGTCTTTTGAAGATATATAGCAGTTAGACTCTAAACCTGAGATCCAAAAAAAGATAAGAACCTCCTATTATCTATCTCTAAGTGGAAGAATTCTGACACATCAAAGATGCATAAAGGATTCTACATCTCATCCAAGATGTGTCTGCAGTAGACAACAAGGACAATCTGAGGCCAAAGTCCCCTAACGCTCAGGAAGGGGCCAGTTAGTCTGACTCACAGTCACACTTAGATATGAAGTAGACTGTGTCTTATTGACTTTTATAACTTGTAGTATGGCCCCACCAATAAAGGAAATAAATTACACATTTTTCTCTATCATAGTTTAGTCAAAAGGAAAAGAAAAGAAACCCATTTTCTTTAACAATTTATTTTTCCTAGGTTGAGTGAAAATCACAGAAATTCATGTTTTGGGTTAATGGGTCAACCTGCCCATGAATAGTTTTAGTCTATACCAGAGTTGAGGAAAACTTGTAATTGGCTGGCACCTGTGGTTGGAATGCAGGGATATTTTTCCTGGTCCTCTGAGGACAGGCAACACTGTCATTTGCATAAAAATGCACATTGATAAGTTGGTAAAATAAAATGGGGGAGGCTTTTGATTTTGACCTGATTATTATTTACTTATTATTAGTAGTACTATCAGTATTAGTATTAGTATTGGTATTAGTATTGTGTATACATGTGGGTCTTATACATATATGCATGCCTGAGAAAACCAGAGGTGAATATTAAATGTCTTCTACAACTACTGTCCACATTTTTTAAGGAGGGTCTCTTAATGAGCCTAGAGGTTGCTGCTTTGATGTTAGCTGTCCAGCAAAGTCATCCTGATCAGACTCACCTCACCCTAAGTAATAGGGTTAAAAGCATATATCACCATACTTGCCTTTTCCCCCAGGTTCAAAACTTGAACTCAGATCCTTCTGTACTTGAAAACTGCTCCATCTCTAGAGACCTCAACAGAGCTATAATTCACCCCAACTTTCCATCTTATAGTTAAATTTTGATAAATGTTTGAGTATGTCTAATGAAGGATTTGCAAGCATGGAATTACAACATCCACTGAGCATTATGTGTTATAATATTAGTTATGTGGGAAAAAGAGAACTCTGGGCTAACCAAATTTTGTGGTTTTAATGGTCCTCCTTAGCGATAGTATTGCTAATGTGTCCTTCAGTTGCAGTTAACAGGTTAGGAAAGAACACAGGTGGTATGGAGAGCAAAAGGGGAATAAAGGAAAAGGAAGGAATAAGCCAGGTCCAGGTCAGGGATAGAAAGGCAGAGTAGCAGAAAACATGAGCAGGGAAAAAGAAACACTAAAGGCCTTTGAAGAGCCATATGGGAAACTACCACTGTAAAAGCTTCCTAAAACACACACACACACACACACACACACACACACACACACACACACACACATTTGTAAAGAGGATTATCCAGGTGTGGTGGGGCAAGTCTTTAATCCTAGCACTCAGAAGGAGTCAGAATCAAACAGCTGTGACTGGGAGGGGTAGGGCTTGCCCAGTGGTCCACTGCACTTGTTCTACAGATGTTAAGAAGGCCTTTCTGTTTGTTTGTTTGTTTGTTACTTGCTTTTACAATCTCAAGCATTTTTGTGAACTATGACCTCCTGCAGAGAAGACAGAATGTACTTTTTTCTTAGTTGAGAAATTCAATAGAGAAGGTCAGACGTACTTTTAATACAAATGACTTTCAGGAAAGAAACAGAAGGGGAACCAAGAATATTTATTAGATAAAATTTACTTTTATGTTCTAAATATTTGGAATGGGGTAGATGGCTGTCATTAAGCAATTTGTGTTGCAGACATGAAGCCCTGATTTTGGAGGTTATCTAACACCCAACATAACAAACTGTGCAAGGAAGTTGTGACCTGTAACCACAGAGCCAGCAAAGCACAGAGAGTCAGATTGTTTCATAATGGGTCTCAAGACTAAAGTAAATTACCATAGAGAAAGACACCTGGCAACAATGACCTCCACATGTATGTGCACACCGGTGTGTGCTCATGTACAAGGACATGTGAATACAATACAAGGTTGTAAATGCACACAAATTCTCTCTCTCTCTCTCTCTGTTTCTCTCTCTCTCACACATACACACACAGATTTAAATGTAAGTTTTTTATCTTATCTTTCATAACCTGTCATTTATTCATTCCTTCTTTATTGTTCTTTGTAGACAGAAATTTTCCTGTGTCCTGCAGCCATTCAGACCCAAATAATCACACAGAGGCTTATATTAATTACAAGCTGTTTGGTCTATGGCCCAGGCTTATACTAACTAGCTCCTTCATTTTAAATGAACCAGTTTCCATTAATTTATGTATTACCATGTGTCTTGTGACTTTACCTGAGTTCCATTACATCTTACTTCTCAGGAGGTAGCTCGCAGCATCTCCCCACCCTGCCTTCCTTCATCCTGTATTTTTCTTTGATTTCCTAACTGGCTGTCTCTTGTCTTGCCACAGGTCAAAGCAGCTTCTTTATTAAGCAATGATAGCAACATATATTCACAGTACACAGAAAGACCATCCCACAGCAGTTCTTCCTTCTGTTCTACTTGCTCTATTTCTCTTTATTGTACGACTTTTGTTTCATATTATTAAGGATGTTTATTTGGTCATCCTTCATTGTCTATTGGCTATAAATACCTGAAAAACACATTATGAATGATATGAAAAAAAAAGCCTACAAATCCACTGTCTCAGAAGGAGCAGAAAGAAGCAGTAATATTAGTCTACATCTAGGATTGCTCAGTAGTAGTCAACAAACTGAGCTACCTTAAACCAATCATTTCCCTTCAGATTTAACAAGTAGAATATTAGTTGATTTGTTGGAGGATAGTACTCTCCTATGTCCAGGTAAAGAAAGTCTGTCACTTTCAGATTTTGACCAACATACAAATTTACTTTAGGATTAAAAAGAAGTGTTACACATTTCTCTGCTGAGTATCTACTGTTGTATGTGACTTTGTGATCCATTCTCCATCTATAATATAGAAGAAAAAGAGAATTGTTAGAGACTCCAGGAAAAGGTCAATGCTGTTGGCACTTGACTACTGAAGGGTTCTATTGCATGAGATGCTTGTGTCAGCTGATGGAAAGCATCCTGTGACAACTTTGGGGGTGGCTTTGTGGGTTCAAGGCAAGGACATCAGCAGAACAGAAGCAGACAGTGATGTCACAAATGACAGAAGATGGTAGAAGAAAGGAGAATCTAGCCAGGGCATATCTCATAAAAAATTGACCCTTGATATGTGGACACTGAGTGTGTTGGAACAACACTAGAGTACATACAATGGAAGAATCTGGTTCTCAGAGGAAATTTAACTTGGCCACTAGTGATTTTATAACCTGTGTTATACCAGTGTCTTAGCTACATTTTTATTGCTGTGGAAAGGTATCATAGCCAAGGCAATGTATAGAAAATTTGGTTATTTAGCACTTACAGTTTCAAAGGGTTAAATTCCATGACCATCATGGCAGGGAACATGGCAGCAGGCATGCAAGCAAGGTGCTAGAGCAGTGGCTGAGAGTTTACATCCACAAGTATGAGGCAGATAACTAGGAATAACCTAGGATTTTGAAACCTCAAAGCACACTCCTAGTGGCACATCATTTCTAAAAATGCCAAACCTCTGAATCCTTACTCCCAAAGTCTCACCAACTAGAGAATACACATTTAAATAAATGTGCCTATGGGTACATCTTTATTCAAACTCCCACAGTCATCACTTGTCATTTGTCCTTATTTACTGAATTTGAAAAAAATCACAGACACCAATAAGTAGAAGAGGAAAATGACAGAAACATTTTAAGAACAAATGAGAGCTGTTTTACATCTAATTTTAAAATTTGAAGACTGAGAATGGATAGAGCAAATTCAAATTTGAATATGAGAGGAAGTATCGACAGACTTATGTTTCTATAGAGTCTTCAAATATATGGAATCAGTGTAAGATGTCAATATGAAGACAGTGGTTGAAAATAGTTATAAAAGAAATATTTAGGTAAATCATGCTTGTAGCCTAATGGTTTCCTACTGTTTAAAGATGCTATATTTAAGGTGTAGAATGCCAGAATAGAACTTGAATACAACAGCCTGCCATTAGGCATGAAAATGTGCAGACAAACAGAGGTTTGTATTCATAACCTATCCCCAGACTTCCATCATCTTGGTAGAATGTTTCTGCTGATTACCAGGAAAATCTTGCTTTCATTCTAATAAGTTCAGCCATCTTCAATCAAGTACACATTTCTAAAGAAGTTGGAGTTTATTTTGTAAAAAGAATTCCATCAGGCCTAGTAATGTACCAAAAAAGTAAAGATTAAATGGAGCCTTGAAAGTCTGGATCATTAAGGATCTTCCCAGTGACAGAAGACATGGATTTGTGCTTAGGAGTTTTATTGTGGGCATCTGGGCACTTCAACATTGAGATAATTGTCAACCTTACATGTATTCCTGTATTATGCTCATAATGCAGTGGCACAGTGTAAAAGAGCAAAATAGCAAGGATATTCATTAGATGACTACAAGTCTCACCATCCAGGTCAGAGCGTATGGTCGTTTTCTACAGCTCCAGGCTGAACCTAAATGTGGAAAGGACAGGGTTATTACATTATTAGTATTATTTGGTCCTTATTCCCTTCTTGAGTGTGTGTATAAGAGAATGCATATGCATGGGAAGGCATGAGCCTGCATTTCAAAATCAGAAGTCTATATTGTTTAAGTCTCAACAGGTAATTTCTCACTCTATTTCATTATTTTGTGAGATCTTCTCTTATTTTGGCAAAGACTCCTGGGGAATTTTCATGTTCCTACCTTCCTAATGTTTGGCTACCAAGGAGCAGTCACCACATCATTGATTTTTTGGAGGTTCTGGGATCAAATTTGGATCCTCCATGTTGGCATAGAAGGCATTTATGTACAGAGGTGTTTCCTTAGGCTCATTCTGTAAATCTTATAAATTTTAGAAAGAAAATTTGTGAGTATAGAGCTTGATTGGAAATCATGGATTTTTCATGTATATGGTCCAAGGTATTATGAAGACATTAGCACTCTAAAATTAACATGAGAAGGGGAATACATACTTTTTATTGTACCTTGGCCACAAAAAACTATATTCATAAGGAGATGACTGAATAATCAAGAATATGGAATACATACTGAATTGTAGTCATGGATTTGACTGAAGGACAACAAAGGGTCTAGTGTATTCTCAGCCCTGTCATGTCATTCATACTTAAGGGTTATAGGAGAAAAAATTTAATTCTTCTATCTTGAAACTCTGCTTACCATATGATGTGTTTCTTCTAAATCTTAGACATAATGAACATTTCCATAATTGTGTTAATGTTTAGGAGTTCTGGGCAGGACTGATTTAGGTATGAATATACATTCTGTCTAAAAAGGCCACTTTCTGAGTTACTATGAGGACCAGCTACTTCCTATTAAAATTAAAGGTGTGTGGCGTTCTCAGTAAAGATCCTTGAAGAAGGTAGGATTTACAACCAGCCGTTCCTTAATAGCAAAGCTGTGAATGAATTTTTGTATATTTAAATTGCACCCTTAGAAATGTACAAGAAAATTTGTTTCACACCATAGAAATTACTTTTTTGGGCAGGAGATAAGAAAAGGAATGTGAAGAGTGGGTGAGCTTACCCTGGTAAGCATGATCTTCAGTCCCTCTCAAAGTCCTAGAATTCGTTCCTTAACTGTTTTGTTCTTGGCAGTGTAGTATCAGATGTTTCTGGAAGAGAAGACAGTGCAGGTATCATGTCCTTCAGAGGCTCTTCCCAGGTTTGTAAAACACTGATGACCATGCTTAGGTATTCCAACAATCATTAAAGAAAGTCTCATTAAAATGAATAAAACATAGCAGGGTAGATACATGTGGTGGCTACACAAAGCTCATGAGCTCCAGCATCTATTTGTTATTAATAAGCATACAGAAAATCTATTTGATACATGATGTGCACTGTAGAAATGTTAATTTTCTCCCAAAGAACTGCAATTTTCTCCAAGAAAAATAAATAGACCCTAACAATTATTTTGTGATGAATGTCAAACAGATCTTGTTTTGTTTTCTATATCTGCTACCATCTGAACTCCAGATGAGATTGTTCTATTTGATTGCGTCTATCGTCCATGAGAAACCAAGTACTGCTTAGAAACAGTAAGTGTCCACGGAACTTTATTGAGACAAAAACAATTGTCAATGAAGTCAGTGGTCAGTGGCCCAAATCATTTTCACACTAATGAGCCAACTGCTCATTCATATGTACTTGTGTTTTATATACAACTATTGAATATTAAAATGGAGGTACAATGAAGAAAGGGATACATTCTTATTCATAGTGTCTTCAGTATAGATGTCTTCTTCTTGCCCTTAGCAACCAACTTTTGGCAGGTACTGGAGAAGGACAATGACTCAGTGTTGCTTTTAATGCCAGTATCAGTGACAAAAACAATGGAATTTTGATCTGATCAGTCTTATGATCAGTCTCAGAAAAATATATGACTGTCATCTCTCATATACATTGCTTGCTGCCATGTCTGTTTCTTGGTAAAGAAATTGAAGTGCTGAGGGTATCTCATGCACATTTTACAGGAAACATGTATACATTGTGGAGGGAAAAATGCAGGCTAAGTGCTGATAGCACAATCTGAATCTTTTCTGCCAAGGGATTAGGAAAGAAGGTTTGAGGTGACTAAATCTCAGATTCATATTCTACTTAGGATTCATGTGATACAATCTCTATGTAAGCTCTATAAAGAACTGGAGCCTCAATTCTTTATGGTCCTATTAAAACCATGTATTAGGGAACTTTTATGAGGATTAAATGAATCGGTGCCAATGGACTGCTTTTGAGGATTCTAGATAAGTAGATCTGAGCAAATGCTGACCTCTTCCTCTACTTCTTCTTCCTTCATTTGCCATTATTGTACTCACACTTTAATTATGAGAATAGTATGTGTATGGGTTTCTGGTTCTAGTAATAAACACAAAGGGGAAATAGATGATATATGTGAGATATACACATAACAAGTTTGAGTAAATCATATTCAGGTTATGACAGAGACAGGGAGATAAGAGATCATGAGAATTTTACATTATAGATGCCGAGGGTTGCAATCCTCATCATAGCACAAGTTACCATCAGGAGTAATACAAAGTGTAGAGAGGAGCCCTCCTTTCACCTATGTTTCCCTTGAGATAGAAGACAAGGAGAGTAGTCAAGGAAGACTGCACAAACAGTGACAAAATGCTGCCAGAGGAGAGATGTCTAGCATTATAACATAAACACTACCGTATCTTCAATTCTTCACATGCATATTAAAGTATATTCAACCAGGAATGTCCAACTCAGATTAAAGCATTCCAGATAATATTAAGAATAATGCCAATGAAATTATCCTGGTAAAAGATGGTGCTCTGCATTGGCAATGGATAAATCTGCTTTCGTGGGATGAAGCCTTTGTCTTAGAGTGTAAATCAGCAGCTGTCTGAAGTGATTGACTCTCTTGTTTCTTCTTCCCTTCTGTTGTATCTGAGATTACCATACCTGATATGGTCCCAGCACAACTAGCTTGTGCATTACTTCAGTTGTTTTGTGAAAACAAGGGAGAAAAACCTACTTTTGTCTGATGGACTTGTTGACGGTTTCCTGGAGTAGGAATGAAGGCAGGGTGACAGGAGATTATTATCAGGTTTTGACTCAAAGTTCTCTTACCACACTTTGAGGGCTAAAAGGATTGGAAAAGATTTGATTTATTAGGGTGGAACTGAATGGATAGATATATGACCCCATTAGTAATACATTTTGCAGATGTAATTTTTAAGCAGAGGATAACTATACAAAAATTCAAAAAGAGAAATGAAACAAACACTGCCTACTTTTTCTTCCCATTGGAGAAGCAATCTAAGTCTCCATACTCCAATACTCTTCCCTTCTTTCCTGTTCTCTTGATTTTCCCTTCCTAAACAGAATAAAGCACTAAAAAACACATACTCTAAAAATACTGAGAGAACCAAAAATCATCACTTTTTTTTCTATATTTAAGGTGAGTGCTGTACAACAATACATGCATGTCATAGTTATAAATATCCAGTCTCACTAGCATACAGTAATTTATTTTCTTTGAGTAGTCAAAATAAAATATTTACTCTGTGGTGCAATGGTTTTCAAACTTCCTAGTGTGGTGATTCTTTAATACAGTTCCTCATGTTGTGGTGACCCCCAACCATAAAATTATTTTTATTGCTAATTAATAAATGTAAATTTGTTATTGTTATGAATTGTAATGTAAATATATGATATGCAGGATATCTGATATGCAACCCCTGGGAAAGAGTTGTTTAACCCACACAGGGGTCATGACCCATCACTGCTCTAGAAATTCCTAAAAACAATAAAGACTATTGCCATTACTGTTGGTTGTCTTCCAGAACTGTATGGTAAGACCCTATTGCTTAAGATGCATTTCTGTATTTCTAACATTAGAAAACAAATAAGGAACTAAAAAAATGCCCAAACAGAAACAAAGCTTTATGAGATTAAAATCCCTCCAAAAATACCATTGAGTTCAGTTTGTGTTTTCTATCTACTGCTGGGCATGTGACCTACCTTGAATGTGTTTGTAAACCCAGTGAGACACCATTGGAGAAAACTAATTTTCTTTTGCAAACACTTATAAATTAAAAATAGTTTCTGGGTTAGGAATGGGGGCTTGTGTCCACTTCCCCTCTTAGTTGTGAGAGCCCATAGGGCTTAGAACTGTGCATGCTGCCACAGTCTCTGTGAGTTAATGTGTGCTTCCGTTCTGTTGTGTCTTGAAGGCCTTCTTTCCTTGATGTTTTGATTGACACTGGTTCTTACAGGCTTTCTACTTCCTTTTTTGCAAAGTTCCCAAAGCCCCAAAATGAGGGATTTGATGAGAAATTGTTCAGTGGGAAGGTCCACTTGTTCTTGCAGAGGGACTAGCTTCTTTTTCCAGGAAACAAAGGGTGTCTTAGAACCACCCATAATTACAGTCCCAGGGGATCCAATACCATTTTCTGACCTCATCAGGCATTAATTACACATGTGGCAAAAGCTCATAAATGTAAAATCAAATAAATAAAACTCAAAATCATATTTCTTAATAGACTTAATGCCAGCTCCACAGGTAGAAATTCACTGCTGTTGTGGGGAGCTTAGACAAAAACCTGTGAGCAGGATATTCATTTACAGACCCAAGTAAATATCCAGTTGCTCTTGCCTTAGTAAATGAGTAAGATGTGGAAGCTAAGGTGCTTATCAACATTTGTATTTAGGAGACAAGGTTATTACTGCAGCCAAGTAACCAACTCAAGAAGTAGCCAATATACCTTTGAATGATGTATTGTAGTATTGTTTGTGGTGCTTTAGTTTTCATTTAGGGAGGTCTAGAGTGATCCAATACTGCCGTTCTACTGCTGTGGTGCACTGGTGCATGATATTCCTGCATCTGTTAGAGGGAAGCATTTTGTGAACAAATGTTTTCTGTGGTAGTGGGCTTTCAGGGTGAGGGGATCAGAGCAG
>CABHPP010130788.1:0-10911 GCA_902168425.1 Peromyscus attwateri | reverse complement strand
GTTATTGGACTATTTAAATAGTTTATCTGGTCTTGATTTAACTTAGGTATGTGGTACCTATCCAGAAAATTATCCATTTCTTTTAGATTTTCCAGTTTTGTGGAATAGAGGTTTTTGAAGTATGACCTGATGATTCTCTGGATTTCCTCAATGTCTGTTGTTATGTCCCCCTTTTCATTTCTGATTTTGTTAATCTGGATGCTCTCTCTCTGTCTTTTGGTTAGTTTGGATAAGGGCTTGTCTATCTTGTTGATTCTCTCAAAGAACCAACTCTTTGTTTCATTGATTTTTTGTATTGTTCTCTTTGTTTCTATTTTGTTGATTTCAGCTCTCACTTTGATGATTTCCTGGCGTCTATTCTTCTTGGGAGACTTTGCTTCTTCTTGTTCTAGAGCTTTCAGGTGTGCTGTTAAGTCACTAGTGTGAGATTTCTCCAACTTCTTTATGTGGGCATTTAGTGCTATGAATTTCCCTCTTAGCACTGCTTTCATAGTGTCCCATAGGTTTGGGTATGTGGTGTCTTCATTTTCGTTGATCTCTAGGAATTCTTTAATTTCTTTCTTTATTTCTTCCCTAACCCATTGGTGATTCAGTTGAGCATTATTCAGTTTCCATGAGATTGTAGGTTTTCTGTAGTTTTTGTTGTTGTTGAAATCTAACTTTAGACCTTGGTGGTCTGATAGAACACAGGAGGTTATTCCAATTGCTTTGTATCTATTGAGAATTGCTTTGTGGCCAAGTATGTGGTCAATTTTGGAGAAGGTTCCATGGGGTGCTGAGAAGAAGGTATATTCTTTTTTGTTAGGATGGAATGTTCTGTAGATATCAATTAAGTCCATTTGGGTCATGACTTCAGTTAAGTCCTTCATTTCTCTGTTAAGTTTCCATTTAGGAGATCTGTCCAGTGGTGAAAGTGGGGTATTGAAGTCTCCCACTATTAATGTGTGGGGTTTTATATGTGGTTTAAGCTTTAGTAGTGTTTCTTTTACATATGTGGGTGCCCTTGTATTTGGGGCATAAATGTTCAGAATTGAAATTTCCTCTTGGTGGATCCTTCCTGTGATGAATATGTAATGCCCTTCTTGATCTCTTTTGATTGATTTTAGTTTGAAGTCTATTTTGTTGGATATCAGGATGGCTACACCCGCTTGTTTCTTAAGACCGTTTGATTGGAAAGTCTTTTCCCAGCCTTTTATTCTTAGGTAGTGTCTGTCTTTGTATTTGAGGTGTGTTTCTTGTATGCAACAGAAAGATGGGTCCTGCTTTCGTATCCATTCTGTAAGCCTGTGTCTTTTTATAGGCGAATTAAGTCCATTGATATTAAGAGATATTAATGACCAGTGATTGTTCATTTCTGTTATTTTTTGGTGGTAGTGTGTCTGTACTTCTTATTTTTGGGGTTTACTGCTGTGGGGTTATCTATTGCCTGTGTTTTCAAGGGTGTATCTGACTTCCTTGGGCTGGAATTTTCCTTCTAGTGCTTTCTGTAGGGCTGGGTTTGTGGATAAGTATTGTTTAAATCTGGCTTTGTCTTGGAATGTCTTGTTCATTCCGTCTATGATGATTGAAAGTTTTGCTGGGTATATTAGTCTAGGCTGGCATCCATGGGCTCTTAGTGCCTGCATTACATCTGTCCATGTTCTTCTGGCTTTCAAAGTCTCCATTGAGAAATCAGGTGTTATTCTGATGGGTTTGCCTTTATAGGTCACTTGGCCTTTTTCCTTTGCTGCTCTTAATATTCTTTCTTTATTCTGTATGTTTAGTTGTTTAAATATTATGTGGCGAGGGGACTTTTTTTGGGGGTCTAGTCTGTTTGGTGTTCTATAGGCTTCTTGTATCTTCATTGGCATTTCCTTCTTTAAGTTGGGAAAGTTTTCTTCTATGATCTTGTTGAATATATTTTCCGCGCCTTTAAGTTGGTATTCTTCTCCTTCTTCTATCCCTATTATTCGCAGGTTTGGTCTTTTCATGGTGTCCCAGATTTCTTGGACATTTTGGGTCATGACTTTGTTGGCTTTAGTGTTTTCTTTGACTGATGAATCTATTTCTTCTACCGTATCTTCAATGCCAGAGATCCTCTCTTCCATCTCTTGCATTCTGTTGGTTATACTTGCATCTGAAGTTCCTGATCGTTTACTTAGATTTTCTATTTCCAGCATTCCCTCTGTTTGTGTCTTCTTCATTTTTTCTATTTCCCTTTGCAGGTCTTGGACCTGTTTCATTGCTTTTTCATGGCTTTCTTTCAGAGCTTTATTGTTTTCTTCCAGGACTTTATTTTTTTCTTCTACTTTAATTGTCCTTTCCTCTAGGTTTTTACAGCGCTCTTGCAATTTTTTTGTATTTTCCTCTATATAAGCCTCTATCTTCTTCATGATGTTATTCATAAGGCTGTTTTCTTCTGCTTCTTCCAATTTTTGATGATCAGCTCTAGATGTTGGAGGAGGGCTAGGTTCTGGTGATGCTGTATTGCCCTTCATTTTGTTGTATGTACTTCTGCCTGGACGTCTGCCCATCTCCTTGTGTTCGATCTTGGTCTTATCAGCTCACTTGGTGGAGGAAGAGCTGACAGATTCGGGGAGTCTCTCTCTTTTGTCCAGATGGGACTCTCTTCTCCAAATGGGAAGTGCGAGGCAGGTTGGGAGCTCTTGTTTTCCTACTGTGACAAATGCTCACTCTGAAGATAAGACAAAGTATGATCAAGAGCATACAATCTCAAGCCGGGCAGTGATGGCGCACGCCTTTAATCCCAGTACTTGGGAGGCAGAGGCAGGTGGATCTCTGTGAGTTCGAGGCCAGCTTGGGCTACAGAGTGAGTTCCAGGAAAAGGTGCAAAGCCACACAGAGAAACCCGGTCTTGAAAAACTCCAAAACATTTTTTTAAAAAAGAGCACATAATCCCAATAAACAGGCAAGAAGCACAACTAAAGTACAAAGGTGTCATAGGAGTGTAGGTGATCTACACCATGAGTGTCCTCTTTATTTACTACAAATTATCTGTAATGTTAGCAGAGCATATAGTATTGGTGTGGTCACAGGAAGAAACTCTCCTTCAGTGCTCCTGTGTTTGGTGCTTTATGTTTAGGGTTGCAATGTCCTCTTGGTATAGTTGTTTTCCTTAGGAACAATTAGTATTGTTCCTCTTATCTCTTGTGACTTTTATTTTGAAGTATATTTTGTCATATAGTAGAATAAATACACCTGTTTTCTTCCCCTTAGTTCCATTTGCTTGAAATGTATTATCCATCCTTTTATGTCAAAATAGTTTCTTTCATTGATGATGAGGTGTGTTTCTTAGAAGGAGAAATAGATGGATTCTGTTTTCTGATACATTCTGTTAGTCTTTGCCATTTTATTGTGGAATTGAGACCATTGAAATTCAAGACATTGTTAAGAGATGTGTATTATTCTCTTCCTATCATCATGTTGATTGTGTGGTGTTTTCTCAAATTTCTTTTAATAATTTGTTCCTTGTGACCTCTTGACTGCTTTAACCTCTTCAGATTGAGGTTTGCCTTCTAGTATCCTTTGTAGAGCTATCTTAGTGATCTTGATTTTATTATTCTGTATTTTCATGAAAAGGTTTTATTTCTTCAAGTTTCATGAGTTTCCTTGGGTGTAATTGTCTTCAGTGATTTTAAATGACTTTTATTAAGTTTGTTCATTGATAATTTCATGCACATATATAATGCATTATTTCCTAACCCATAAAAGTAGTTGTAAAAATGTCCTATTTATGAGTCAGCACTGAGCCTTTCCACTTAATATCCATGGCTTCTAGGAAAAACATTCTCAAGCCATGCAGGGCATCTCCTTCCTAACTTTATTTGAACCTGTATTTTTTCTTTATTAAGGAATTTTTTATTCATTTTACATACTAACCGCAACTCCCCCCTCATTCCTCCTTCCACTCCCCAAGCCTTTCCCCACCAACCCACCTGTAGTTTTAATTGGCTTGGGTAGCTGTCGGCTATCACATGGCTTTTCATGCACATCTCATTTTGGTTCACCTCTCCTTTCTCTCCCCCATGCCCAAATCTTGTCCCTGCTAAAGCCTTTCTACCTCCAGTATTCCCCTCTCTACTTCCATATTTACCACATGCCACTATCTCCCCATCCTATCAATGACCCATTTCTAGTTTCCAGTAAGAATATACAGACTTAGAGATTTGAAGTTACAAAACATACATGAGGTAGAAAATGCTACATTCGTCTTTATGTTCCTAAGTTACTTCAACATAAATTTTTCCAGTTTCATCCATTTACCTGCAAATTTCATAACTTCAATTTTCTTTACAGTTTAAATTCCATTGTGCATATGTATTACGTTTTTATTGTCCATGCGAAATCTGGGTTGACTCCCTTGACTAACAGTGGTGAATATGGCATTAGAAAGCATGAAGCTGCAAGCATCTCTGTCATAGTATATAGAGTCCTGTTGCTGGGTCCTAATGGCTCCCTTGGGGGAGAGGGTGAGAAGGTGTGACATCAGTGGCACAGACACTGGTAGTCAGATAAAAGGCAAAGAGAAGATTCATTTATACAGCAATGGGGAAAGCCTTATATACCCTCCTCCCAGCACCCAGGCTGTGCTGTATTTCATTCCGGTGACATTGTGTGGTCACCCCTCATTGCCTAGGCACCATCAGGACCTCTGACAGTGCCTGTTGCTAAGCCCTCAGGCAGATTCCAGGTTGGGTCATGTCTTGATCTTGTAGACCTTTCCTTGATGATTAAGGATGTAGAGCAATTCCTTAAATGTCTTTCAGCCATTTGAGCTTCCTCTGTTGAGAATACTCTGTTTAGCTCTATAGCCCATTTTTTAATTGGACTGTTGGGTATTTTGATGTCTAATTTCTTGAGTTCTTTATATATTCTGGATATCAGCCCTCTGTCAGATGTGGGGTTGGTGAAGACCTTTTCCCATTCCGTAGGCTGTTGCTTTGTCTTATTGACCATGTCTTTTGCCCTACATAAGTTTCTCAGTTTCAGCAGGTCCAATTTATTAATTATTGCTCTCAGTGTCTGTGCTACTGGTGTTATATTTAGGAAGTTATCTCCTGTGCCAATGTGTTCAAGGCTACTTCCCACTTTCTCTTCTATCAAGTTCAGTGTAACTGGTTTTTATATTGAGGTCTTTGATCCACTTGGACTTGACTTTTGTGCATGGTGATAGATATAGATCTATTTGCAGTATTCTACATGTTGACATCCAGTTATGCCAGCACCATTTTTTGAAGATGCTTTCTTTTTTCCACTGTACAGTTTTGATTTCTTTGTCAAAAATCATATGTTCATAGGTGTGCAGATTAATGTCAGGGTCTTCAGTTCAGTTACATTGGTCCACATGTCGGTTTTTATGCCAGTACCAAGCTGTTTTTATTACTGTAGCTCTACAGTAGAGCTTGAAGTCAGGGGTCGTGATGCCTCCAGAGGTTGTTTTATTGTACAGGATTCTTTTGGCTATCCTGGGTTTTTTGTTTTTCCATATGAAATTGAGTATTGTTCTTTCTAGGTCTGTGAAGAATTGTGTTGGTATTTTGATGGGGATTGCATTGAATCTGTAGATTGCTTTTGGTAAGATTGCCACTTTTACTATGTTAATCTACCTATCCATGAGCATGGGAGATCTTTCCATTTTCTGACATCTTCTTCAATTTCTTTCTTCAGGGACATAAAGTTCTTGTCATACGGGTCCTTCGCTTGTTTACTTAGAGTTACCCCAAGGTGTTTTATATCATTTGTGGCTATTGTAAAGGGTGATGTTTCTTTCATTTCTTTCTCAGCCCATTTGTCATTTGTATATAGGAGGGCTACTGATTTTTTGAGTTAATCTTGTACCCTGCTACATTACTGGAGGTGTTTATAAGCTGTATGAGTTCCTTGATCAAATTTTTTGGAGACACTTATGTATACTATCATATCATCTGCAAATAGTGAAAGCTTGATTTCTTCCTTTCCAATTTGTATCCCCTTGATCTCCTTATGTTGTCTTATTGTTCTGGCTCAAACTTCAAGTACTATATTGAATATAGTATGGGGAGAGAGAGCGGTCAGCCTTGTCTTGTTCCTGATTTTAGTGGAATTGCTTTGGGTTTCTCTCCATTTACTTTGATGTTGGCTGCTGGCTTGCTGTAAATTGCCTTTATTATTTTTAGGTATGTTCCCTGTATTCTTGATTGCTCCAAGACCTTTATCATGAAGGGGTGTTGGATTTTGTCAAAGGCCTTTTCAGCATCTAGTGAGATGATCATGTGGTTTTTTTTCTTTCAATTTGTTTATATGGTGGATTACATGGACAGACTTTTCTATGTTGAACCACCCTTGCATCCCTGGGATGAAGCCTACTTGATCATGGTGGATAATTGTTTTGATGTGTTCTTGGAGTCTGCTTTCCAGTATTTTATTGAGTATTTTTGCACCAATGTTCATGAGGGAGATGGGTCTGTAATTCTCTTTCTTTGTTGTATCTTTGTTTGGCTTGGGAATCAGGGTAATTGTAGCCTCATAGAAGGAGTTTGGTAATACTCCTTCTGTTTCTATTGTGTGAAACAATTTAAAGAGTATTGGTATTATCTCTTCTTTGAAGATCTGGTAGAATTCTGCATTGAAACCATCTGGTCCTGGGCTTTTTTTGGTTGGGAGACTTTTAATGACTGTTTCTATTTCCTTAGGGGTTATTGGTCTATTTAAATAGTTCATCTGGTCTTGATTTAACTTAGGTATGTGGTACCTATCCAGAAAATTATCCATTTCTTTTAGATTTTCCAATTTTGTGGAGTAGAGGTTTTTGAAGTATGACCTGATGGTTCTCTGGATTTCCTCAATGTTAGGTGTTATGTCTCACTTTTTATTTCTGATTTTGCTAATTTGGATACTCTCTCTCTGCCTTTTGGTTAGTTTGGGTAAGGGCTTATCTATCATGTTGAATTTTTTAAAGAACCAACTTTTTGTTTCATTGATTTTTTGGATTGTTCTCTTTGTTCCTATTTTATTGATTTCAGCTCTCAATTTGATTATTTCCTGGTGTCGATTCCTACTGGGTGACTTTGCTTCTTCTTGTTCTAAAGCTTTCCGGTGTGCTGTTAAGTCACTAGTGTGAGATTTCTCCAACTTCTTTATGTGGGCATTTAGTGCTAGGAATTTTCCTTTTAGCACTGCTTTCGTAGCATCCCATAAGTTTGGGTATGTGGTATATTCATTTTCATTGATTTCTAGGAAGTCTTTAATTTCTTTCTTTAATTCTTCCTCAACCCATTGGTGATTCAGTTGAGCATTATTCAGTTTCCATGAGATTGTAGGCTTTCTGTAATTTTTGTTGTTGTTGAAATCTAACTTTATACCATGGTGGTCTGATAGAACACAGGAGGTTATTCTAATTGGTTTGTATCTGTTGAAATTTGCTTTGTGGCCAAGTATGTGGTTGACTTTAGTGAAGGTTCCATGGGGTGCTGAGAAGAAGGTATATTCTTTTTTGTTAGGATGTAATGTTTTGTAGATATCGATGAAGTCCATTTGAGTCACAACATCAGTTAAGTCCCTTATTTCTCTGTTAATTTTCTATTTTGTAGATCTGTCCATTGGTGAGAGTGGGGTGTTGAAGTGTCCCACTATTAATGTGTGGGTTTTTATGTGTGATTTAAGCTTTAGTAATGTTTCTTTTACATATGTGGGTGTCCTTGTGTTTGGGGCATAAATGTTCAGAATTTAAACTTCATCTTGGTGAATCTTTCCTGTGATGAGTATGTAATGACCTTCTTAATCTCTTTTGATTGATTTTAGTTTGAAGTCTATTTTGTTGGATATTAGGATGGCTACACCAGCTTGCTCCTTAAGACCATTTGATTGGAAAGTCTTTTCCCAGCCTTTTATTCTGAGGTAGTGTCTATCTTTGAAATTGAGCTGTGTTTCTTGTATGAAGCAGAAAGATGGGTCCTGCTTTTGTATCCATTCTGTTAGCCTGTGTGTTTTTTTACAGGTGAATTAAGTCCATTGATATTAAGGGATATTAATGACCAGTGATTGTTCATTCCTGTTATCTTTTGCGTGAGTACTTCTCTTCTTTGGGGTTTACTGCTTGGCATTATCTATTGCCTGAGTTTTCAAGGGTGTATCTGACTTCCTTAGGTTGGAATTTTCCTTCTAGTGCTTTCTGTAGGGCTGGATTTGTGGATAGGTATTGTTTAAATCTGGTTTTGTCTTGGAATGTCTTATTCACTCCATCTATGATGATTGAAAGTTTTGCCAGGTATATCAGTCTAGGCTGACATCTATAGTCTCTTAGTGTCTGCATTACATCTGTCCAGGTCCTTCTGGCTTTCAAAGTCTCCATTGAGAAATTGGGTGTTATTCTGATGGGTTTGCCTTTATAAGTCACTTGGTCTTTTTCCTTTGCTGCTCTTAATATTCTTTCTTTATTCTGTACGTTTAGTTGTTTAATTATTTTGTGGTGAGGGGACATTTTCGGGGGGGTCTAGTCTGTTTGGTGTTCTATAGGCTTCTTGTATCTTCATAGGCATTTCCGTCTTTAAGCTGGGAAAGTTTTCTTCTGAGATCTTGTTGAATATATTTTCTGTGCCTTTGAGTTGGTATTCTTCTCTTTCCTCTATCTTAATATTCTTAGGTTTGGTCTTTTCATGGTATCCCAGATTTCTTGGACATTTTGTGTTATGTCTTTTTTGGCTTTGGTATTTTCTTTGACTGATGAATCCATTTCCTCTATTGTATCCTCTACACCAGAGATCTTCTCTTCAATCTCTTATATTCTGTTGGTTATGCTTGCATCTGTGTTTCCTGTTCGTTTACTCAGATTTTCTATTTCCAGCTGTTTGTGTCTCCTTCATTGTTTCTATTTCCTTTTTCTGGTCTTGAACTGTTTCCCTCACCTGTTTAATTGCTTTTTCATGTTTTTCTTTTTTTTCTTTTGTTTTTTCTGAGACTGGGTTTCTCTGTGTTGCTTTGCGCCTTTCCTGGAACTCACTCTGTAGTCCAGGCTGGCCTCAAACTCACAGAGATCCGCCTGCCTCTACTTCCCGAGTGCTGGGATTAAAGGCGTGCACCACCACCACCACCACCACCCGGCTCATGTTTTTCTTTAAGGAATTTATTGTTTTCTTCCAATTTTTATTTGTCTTTTCCTCTATTTCTTTATAGATTTCTTCCAATTTTTTTGTTTGTTTTTTTCTCTATTTCTTTATTGATTACTTCCACTTTTTTGTTTGTCTTTTCCTCAATTTCATTTTTCATTTTTTTCTTCAATGGTCTTTAGCATCTTCATGATGGTATTCTTAAGGTTGCTTTCTTCTGCTTCTTCTACGTTGTGATATTAAGGTCCTGCTGTTGGAGGAGGGCTACTTTCTGGTGATGCTGTATTGTTCTTTGTGTTGTTTTATGTACTTCTGCTTTGACGTATTCCCTTCTCCTCATCTAATAAGTATAAGAGGTGCCTGTGTCTGAGCGAGTTGCTGTTGGTCCCCTCCGTGCTTTTTGTGTCTGTTTCTCCAGGGGCCCTTCTGAGTCTAACCTTAGCTCTTTGTCTAATTGGAACAGGCAGATTCTGTGTCTCAGGGAGCTGCTCTTTAACCCAAGATAGTTGATTTTGTGACTCATGGATCCATTCTTGGTCTTATCAGGGCTCTTGGTCCAGTGAGAGCCAATAGATTCTGTCTTTCAGGAAGCCTCACTTGGTCCAAAGAGAGGTGGCAGATTCTACTTCTCAGAAAGCCACTCTTGGTCTAATGAGGGCTGGCAGAATCCCTGTCTCCTGAGGTTACTCTTGGTCCAATGACAGCTCTTTGACTAATGAGAGCTCTTTCACTAAGCCCAATGAGAGCTGGGGGTTGGTTTCTAAGCCTCAGGAAGTGGCTGGGGGCTTGGGTAGATGGGTATGAGGGCAGAGTGTTAGATTGCAGGGTCTGCTGATGGGTCTTGGTGAATTGGGAGCCTTCCCGCAGGAGCCCTGCCTGCTGGCTATTAACCGCCCTTCACTAATCCTATATAACACAAAATTGTGAGAGGGGCGCTAGCACATTTGAAGGTTGTTATCTTTATTTTTCTTATGCCAGACAGTTAGGGTTGGAGACTCTGCTGCTCATTTGGATGAATTAAATGTAATGGGTTTTTGGGCACCAGAGTAGATGGGACCAGGTGGCAGTACTGATTTGCCAAAGGCAAAGTGATTGTACATATTGTATTGGGCAGTATAGCCAAAGCAATGTTCATAACTGCCTGAACCATAATTGTCAGCAAAGGAAAGGTGAATTTTAAGGTGGCATGATTGGTCTGGACCTTTGGTGCTGGCTAATCCATCATGGTATTTCCAGACATGATATAGATAAGAAGCTACTAAATGGCTGATTAATCTGTAGAAGCAAAAAGAAATGTATCAAATAACTGAAAGAAAGGCTCTGCCCAGGGAGCCTAAATTGTAATACCATCCTGAAACTCAAAAGGGAAAGGAAAGATGTTAGAGGTGTCTTGTGTGCCATCTACCTCAAGGATCACTCTGAATTAACCAAGATATGCCAATTAGATGCTGATGTCCTAGATTTTGTCTGTGAGATGCGACTTTCTTGTGAAAAGGCTGAGCATCTTTCCCTATGACACCCCTGATTTCCTCTTCTGATTATTTCCCCAGAATGCCAAGCACACATTGATTTAAGAACTTTGAATGGATAAGATTTTGACCTATTGAGGTAAAAATGTTCCATTCCTTGAAGCATTGCAGAAGGGAAGGAAAAGTTGTCTACCTCTTGTCTGCCTCCTTTATCAATGCCTGGTCATACAGATAATCCTGTATATAATTCTAGGCAGGAAAGTCATAAGGAAGAGATGCACTTTGAGTTCAGCCAGTTGTCACCATAATCAACAGCCAGTTCCCTGTTTCTAATACATTTTGGAGTTCTGATTTATAGA